>JAUYWG010000469.1:0-14916 GCA_034779775.1 Enteromius afrohamiltoni | reverse complement strand
GGTCTCTCTGGCGAGTTCCCATATGTAACGTCTCCGTTCCCTCCTTCAGGGAACGTGGGTTACGTTCGTAACCTAGAAGTTCTTGTAGCCTATATATTTGGGATGCTTAAGAAAATAGTTCTACAACTAAGCTTAAACATTATGATTTACCAACTGGCTGTGCAAATAGCCTAATCAATCTCATGCGTATGAATAAACGCTAAATAAAAACTAAAACTCATGGTGTAGTATACAGTATATGCAAAAAAAAAAGATTTTGGAGTGTGCAAGCTACAGTATGGGTAGTTGTGGGTAGTATTGTTTATGTGTGTGCTTTTTTCTGGATGTAAACAAGGCTGATATCGTCAAATACATTAAAACGTGCGTATGCACCGCATTGTGATACTCTCTAAAATGAGAGCGGGGGTCAGGGGGCACAAGTAAAATGTTTTATATATTTTTAACAAATGCATACTTATGCCAAAAACTTATCAATGAGGCTATATTTATAAGCAAGATCCAAATGTTTTAAATATGATTTAAGTATGTTCTTTTAAAGATATTAAAGTGAACTTTCAGACAGGTGATGTTAAAGGAAAGGAATGGAAATGACATGTGGCCACTGGCCAGGAATGGTTTCCCATAAGAGGAATTTGTGCTCTGCATTTAACCCATCCAAGTGCACACACAAAGCAGTGAGAAGTGATCAACCACGCACACACACATCGTGAACACACACCAAGAGCAGTTAGTTTATACACATATTCTAGCGAAGTGTTTAGAAATTGAATCAGTTTGACAGCAAGTTTAAGTGACGGTCTGATTAGTTCTTCGGTCCTATATCAGATTTTATTTCAGTTTGTGTGTGGAGTAAAGTTTTAATCATTTGAAAATGTAAATAATTTGAAATAATTCTGAAAATATTATATTCAGTTCTGATTTAAATATGTTCTTTTAAAGTACTTTAAAGTAAAGTAAGATATTAAATTGAACTTTCAGACAGGTGATGTTAGTTTATACACTCATTTTAGTGAGTGTTTTATTATCATTTTTAGTTTGACAGCAAGTTTAAGTGACAGTCTGATTAGTTCTTTGGTCCTGGTTCTTTGGAACACACATTAATTGTTCGTTCACTGTTTGAAACTTTATGTTTGAAAATTGTTTACATTTTTCGACCAGTTTAAACCATTGTTTACGGTACAATTACAAACTCTTTGAATGAAAGAAACTGAAAGTATTCTAGGCCTGCTTTCTGAATATTGTTTGGTTTAAATATCAGTCACACCTTAGTGTATGTAGATTCTGCAAACGCAATTAAATGAACAACTTGTAATGATGTAAACAAAACCAAACAAGTCTGACCTGTATGAACACCAGACCCCTTTATTATTCTGTGTACGGAATGCAAAAGAAAGTCATGCAAGATTGAAAAGACATCTCATTGAAATAGGAAAAAAAATCCTTTAAACCTCAAGATATTTTTATGCAATAAACATTGAACTTTCCACTTTTATATTTCAAACAGTTAAAATAAAATAATAATAATGATAATAACGACACCAATAAAAAACAAATTAAATATATAAGTTAGAAACTGAAGCTATACAACCTGAAGTGAGTTCGGTTCGAATTATTGTTGAGATATTTGTCAACAGCACATTTTTGTTAATTAGGTCACTTTTCCAAATTACATCGTTGACAACAGCATACATGCAGAGAGAAGTACAGTATTCATTTAATGTATTTGTTATGTAATGATTATTTAATTACTATCAATCTCCTCGTTATTAATTTCCCTGCCGCCTTAAATATCGCTCACTTCCTCTCCTCAGTTTCTGAGTTTTTGTTTTCCACTGCCTTCCCCATTCCACCACCTAAGCTGGAGAATTTAGGGGAATGGTCTAACGTTTCCCACGTTCTCCAAACAAGCTTCTTTTCGCAGAGCAACTAGTGAATTTTACATCTGTGTAGAGTACAATAATAAGTAAGCATTATTTTTTTGCCCTGGTTTAACACATCTAAACAAAATACTGTTTTTGCACTAGTAGACCATATTTAAAAGGCAACTTCAGACACTATAATGTCTAACTAACTGCATATGATATGATATGAAGTGTCTAAAAATGACATTTTGTCTGTACTTAATGTACTTTCTTTTTCACAATTGCGATGTTAGAGAACACTCTGATTGTAGTGAATTGCTCAAAAAATGTTAGCAGTTTTATATTGAACTTACTCTTAAGTGACGACTGAATTGTTTTGTTTTTTGGTCTTGCGTCAGATTTTATTTTGCATGTGCAACTTTAAGAAACAATAAAATGTCAATTAATCTGTTAAAACCAGCAATGGGGTTTACTATTAATTCCTATTTAATTCTAAAATTAATTCTAGGTAAAATTTTGTGTGAAAGACGATGGGAACCTATTCCTGACCGGTTTCTCAGTAGTGTCTGACATACCTAATTGTATTTAAAAATGATTTAATGTAATGAGACATTCGAGGTTATGCAAACAAATAATTTAATTACCTGTGAAAAAAATGAAACGGGTTTGACCTGTGGGAACATCATTGAACCCCTTTTGTTTTTCATTGTTTGCCGTGCAGAAGAATGTAAAATGCATGTTTGAAATTACATGATTATGAGATCGTTCGTTCTTTTTACTGCAGGTACAAACAAATGGTTACACTTCATTTTAATTTGTTGTGTTACAGTGTAATAATAATATTAATTAACTACACGTACTTACTATGTTTATTTTTAGTATTAGGGTTGGCTAAGGGTAAATTAATTGTTATTGTTAAGTAAGTACATGTAACATGTAACCTTAAAATTAACCTGTTAACAAAAGTTTTCTGTAATGTCACTGGGTACAAGTTTGCATGTCTCTCACACTGTCTCTTGCTTTGTCATTACTAAAGGACACTCTATCAGCTGTTATAATTGCATAAGTTTTTTGGGCTGTACCGACACGACGTGTCCTGCTGAATCAACCAGCTGCTTCAGTGCTACAATTACTTGTAAGTCCAGTATAATGGATCGAAAGGAGCTTTTATAACTGACTGAAACAGAACAGCATTTATAATTGAATTTATACACATAGAATATTCTGTATAAATTACAGAAATGTAAAGATCTAATAAATACTACATCTAAAACTTTTTTCTTCTGCACCTTTGAACCTTAAGTTCTAAATCTCAAATAAACATTGACATATTTATAAATATATTTTCCATCAAAATAATATTCAGTTGAGCTCATTCCTATCACTTGTGTTTTTAGTGAACAGTTCTACAGTGCAGTTTAAAACGTGTGCTCCACCGGTCTGTCCAACTGGATCCATCAACTTTGGCATTGGAAAAGGCTCTACTTTGTGCTGTAGCACAGACTTCTGTAACTCCCAAGATGCTCCAGGTATTTTACTTTACTTTCTTAGTGCAATTTATAAACCATTTAACAAAGAATAGTAGAGTTTTATTAGTTATCAGGAATGTGACGTCAGCTGACAGCAGAGCGAAGACAAAATCTTTTTCTATGGTACAATGAACACCATGTAAAGCGCCACGTAAAGAAAGCAAATCTATTTTCCATCCTGTAGAACCCACTAGCACCCCAAATGGAAAGAAATGTTACTATTGTGATGGACAAGACTGCTCAAAAACAGTGAACTGCTCAGGGAATGAAGACAGCTGCTTTAATGCAACAGGTGAGAATCTGGAGAAGAAAGAAGGTTCAATATCTTTCTCTGAGTTACGTTTGAACATACAGATCAAGTATACCAACCTGACACAAACTTTTTCTTCTTCACTCTTCTCATCAGTCTACTGGAGGCCAGTCACAAGTTATAAAAGGCTGCGCCTCTAAATCTCTTTGTAGCGCTACAGCATTGCTTCCTAATATTGGAAATGCCACCTGCTGTGAGGGGAACCTGTGTAACAGTGCTGAGAGCATCTCTCAGAGCTTTCTGTTCCTCTGCTGTTCTCTGCTCTCCTTCATCCTGCTGCACTACACACAGCCGCTCTTCACATTCTAAAAACACAATATTATGTGCTTTACAAACATATATACCTCTGTATATTTGACTTTGTTTGAAGATTTTAAAAAGATATACAAAATCTGATCATTGTCAATTTACTTCATATTTAGGCCTACTCAATACTTAATTCCAGTCAGATACTGCATAAAGATGTTCCATCTTTGATAGCAGATGTCTGCAGCTTTATGTATTTTGCTATACTGGTAAATTATTTCATGAGGGGTTCCTGGTGCACGATGTCTTCACAATGCATCACTTTTCTTGTGCTCAATACTCATACTGAATATGTGTTCTGTTTAAAATAAAAACTGCAGATTTAATCAACATATGCCTCAGTCTGCACTCTGTCCAATTGCCAAATAAAAATCCAATGAATTACAATGAATCAGTGTTTTTTGTAATTGTTTATTGGTACAGTATTTGCAGTGTATTTCAGTATTGATATTATAAACATGGGGTTAGTGTTGCCATGGTGTCAAAATGTCTGTATTTAGCACTGAAGTGAAAATCCATGGTTCTCTGGACCAATTTTGGCACCAAAGCAAAGCACCATAACCCACACTTTTTAAGTTAAACAAAAATAAAATTCAAGTTTTTTCAAGTAATAAAAGTATGAAAAACAGTAAACAAGTTTCACCCAGATTTTATTTTTGGCTTTTAATTAATTAATTAATTATTTTATTTCTTTGGTAAATAAAGGGGATTTACTATTAAACTTGAAATATTGTAAAATAAGTTGTCTATCACATACAGTATTCTAAATAATAATTACATATTTCTAGCACAATGTCTAAACCAAGCTTTTATTTTGATGGGTTACCATGAATACTTTTACATTTCTGTGTGTATATGTGATGCTGGTTTTACTGCACATGAAGTGACTCATAGAGCAGTTTTACATTGTTTTTAGTAAACAAAACCGCGCATCTCTGCCATTCATTTAGTCAATCAGGCAGAACATTCATATTTGAATTGAGTTTTGTGGCTTATTTACAGTTATTGGTCCATATATCAAACTGTAGGCTATGTTCTGTTTTTAATCTTGATTCCGAGATTGGGTCTGGGTTTTCTGCATTGTGGAAATCATGAGGTACAACCAGTAACAGCACTTGAAACAAACTGGTAATGTGACGTTATTATTTTTTTTAGTAGCGACTTGGTACCGAAGTACCAGGTTTTTTTTAACAACACTACATGGGGCATAGGTTGATCTAGCTGCCTTATGCTTAACCTTCCACTTTCTTTCAAACAAATTATGTCACTCTATTAAAAAGAAAACTAAATTTGACATAATAAAAATGAATGTATATTAAGATTTATATCACATTTTCCCCAAGAAGATTTTGCACCATTAAACCCATCTTTTTATGTTTACACGTGCCAGCAAGAACAAAACATTTGCATGAAAAATACATTTACCCCCCATCTCACAGACAAGGCTTAAGCTAGTCCCAGACTAAATTGCATGTTTGAGCTGTTTCAGATGAAAATATCCTGCTCTGACATATCTTAAAACATGTCAGTGTCATTGTTCTGTGTTAAGATGCACACCTGGAATATTTTCTTATGGCATTTTTGTAAAAGTTACTTAAATATCTTAATTAAACTAATGCCTATAGTCCTAGCTTAAGATAAGCCCTGTTTGTGATACCGGGCCTTACAGTTTAAGTGAAAGTTTAATGTAATGTTTGCATCATTTAATGCTTAATGTACAGTATTTTGTGATGGTACTCTGCAGGTGATGAGCAATGCTGGTTTCCTTCAAGCATGATGCTAAGAATTGAGGTTCATCAGACTAAAGAATCTTGTTTCTCAGAGTCTGAGGGTCCTTGAGGTGCTTTTTTTATAAATTCCAAGTGTTTTCATGTGTCTTAAGTGAGGAGACGATTGAATCTTGCTAGACTGATATAAAGCCCATACCAAAGCCCTTCTCCATCAGTTGCTCAGTTTGGCCAGGGGACTAAATCTAGGAAGAGTCCTGGTTGTTTCAAACTTCTTCTAAGGTTAACGGAGACTACATGCTTTTGTGACCCTTTAGTGAAGCAGGATTGTGGCTGAAACTTGTTTCTCAGTTCTTCAGGCAGTTTTTTTTACCTCAGTGCATGGTTTTTGCTCTGATATGCATTATCAGCTGTTCCTAACAGTTACATAATGTAGGAAGCTTAAAAAAAAACAAAAAAACGTAAAACTGCATTTAGCATCAATTCTCAGCAGGTGGCAGCAGATGATCCTTTGTGCCAAAGTACCATCAAAAAATCTTTCATTTTAGTAAATTCATGTGTTAATGTGTTAGTTGTGTTAGTGTACAGTTGCACATTTACTAATACTGAGAGAGTAAGTATTTCTGTGTTCCATCTTAAGGCCAGTCATGCTATAGACATTACTACTAAGGCCAATGTTGTCGTCAAAGGACAACCAGGTGACACACAGGGCTTATGATCAATCTAAAGTATCCAGAAAATGTTTATCTATTTACATTTTTTGCTGAAGGGTAACAGTGCATCTTTTGATAAGCTACAAAAACAAGTGCTGAAACAGGCATGTTATATCATTTACTTCCTGATTAATGATGGATATACAGATCTCTGTTTTTCTTCTGTTTGTTTTTTTCACTGCAGGTACAACAACAAATAATGTTTATAAAGTCATTTGGTACAATTAAGATGTCTCTCTCACCATCTCTCTCTTTTTTATTTACTAAAGTGCACTCTTTCAGCTGTTATCAGTGCACAAGTCTTTCAGGTTCTTGTGACCAGACAACATGTTCAACTGGATTTATCAACTGCTTCAGTGATGCATCAGTATTATCGTGAATGATGCTTGTCACAGAACAAGCTTCTACTTCTTCCTTCAGAATTTACAATGGCATCTTTGAGCAACCTGGTCTCATAAAAATATGCAGCACCATTTTTATGTATACCTTATTGCACATTGTGATATGTGCTTGTTGGTAAGTATTTTGGGTCTCGCTAAAAAGTGCACCAAGAAATGTTTATGCCATGAGACCAGGTAGCATTTTAGAGATCATAATTATGCAAAGTTTGGATTTTTTGAAAAACTATTGAAAACACTTCCTACTTTGAAACGTTTATAATAAAATGTCCATTGAAATAATATTCAGATGAATGGCTCATTTCTGTTTTTTAGGTAACAGCATGAAAGTGAAAGTTAAAAGTTGTGTTTAAGCAGTTGTCTGTCCAGGCAGATCCGTCAACCTTGGCATTGGAAAAAGATCTCCTTACTGCTGTAGCACAGACCTGTGTAATGCCCAAGATGCTCCAGGAATTTTACTTTCCAGTCATAGAACAGTCTCCATAACATTTAACAAGAAGAAAAAGTTGATTTTCCATCAGGGAACGTGACGACAAATGAAAAGGAAAGTTGCCTTACAAGCAGAGCAGGATTTTCCACTTCGATAAACATTTAGGAAGATAAAAAGTTTTTTTCTTCTTTGTATGAGCACCTATTTCAGTGTTTGTCCATGTTTTTGAGTCAGTGCCCTCATTATACAGGTCCCTTAGTGCCATAAAGTATTTAATAAATAAATGTATACATTTTTTACATGCATTTGTAACTTGCAACAACATGGCAACATAACAGAAACCGTCTCAGGGTTTTGAAAATAGCCCCTGTGCCTTGAAGGAACGAGACACTGAATCTGAATCTGTTGAAGAATAGAGCCCAACGGGCTTGTCTAGGGTTCAGTCTCCTGAAGATTACTGAAGATTCAGTACTGAAGTCTACTGAAGATTCTTATGATCGGTAATAACGTGGAATGGATGATGAGACCCCTCCAGCCAGTGGGAGAGGCGTCCACTTGGATCTGGGTGACAGAGGATGGGTGCTGTAGTGAAAGTTGTCCTGAGGGTTTCAAAGGCACATTCTGCTTCTGTGATCCAGGTTAAGCTTGTAGGTTTACCATTTAGCAAAGAAGTAAGGGGGCAGGTTATGATGCTGTAATTGTTGATGAACCGGCGATAGAAATTTGCAAAACCTAGGAATCTCTGCAGCTCTTTGACTGTAGAGGGAGTGGGCCAGGAAGGAATTGCCTCTACCTTTCCTTCATCCATCTTGATGCCAGTATGGTCGATATGATAACCCAGGAATTGGACTGAAGACTGGTGGAATTTAGAAAGCGGTTGTGCTCTCGAAGCCTTTGGAGTACCTTCTTGACTTGTTGTTTGTGTTCTTGGAGGGTGGATGAATAGATGAGTATGTCATCAATGTATAGGAGAAGCTGATGCAGATAGTCTCGGAAGATCTCATGCATAAAGTTCTGGAAAATGGTGATTTAGCCTGTCTTCCACTCGTCCCCGTCCCGAATTCTGATCAAATTATATGCCCTACGTAAGTCTAATTTGGTGAAAATATTTGCCACATATAGTTTTTCTAAGGTGGTGGAAACGAGTGGTAGAGTGTATTTGAATAAGACCATGGCTTTATTTAAGGCTCTATAATCAATACGGGGCGAAGACCACCATCCTTTCTTTGGGACAAAGAAAAAACTTGAGGCAGCAGGGGATGTGGAAGGACGAATGTAACCTTGTGCCAATGCTTCTCGTATGTAATCCTCCATTGCCTTGGTTTTTCAGGATGGATAGTGGGTATATCTTACCATATTGCTTGTGTCTATATATAACCTATAAGTTACTAATTTGACTTTGTTGTCGATTGATTAGATGATCGATTTTGAGTGATTTTCCACTATGGCAGGATGTTTAAGCCATGTTAACATTAACTTACTTGTATTTGCTAGCTATTTCGGTTAATTTTCCCAACCAACAACTGTAAATCATTATCCGATTATTAACCGTTAACTGATAAGATGGTAAGTTAACACTTTTCAATAAGGTTCATTCAGCGCTGCCACTCCCACCATGCGCGTCATACCGTACAAGACTGTTGCATGTTAGATAAATTACAATGTATGTTTCTTGTTCAAATAAGTTGTTATGGGTCCTGCTTTACTATCCTTATAGATCAGCCAACAATTTTATTGTGGGTGGGTTGTCTTTGTACATTTTCCTGCTATTTTGTCCTTAGTCAATAACTTGCCTGAGACAAGTAAGAAGTCACTTTCGAGAGATCTAGTAGTCCACTTCTCAAGAACGAGCTCGTACGTCGTAATCTAACTTATGATTGTCATGCCCTTAGGCGTTCCATGAGACTTTTTGTTTATGTTTTCAGCTCATGTCCACATGCTTTGTGTTTTCTAGCTCATGTGCTCCTGTCAGTTATAACCTCGCCTCGGTTGTTAGTATGTAATTGTCTCCCAGCTGTGTTTCCCCAGGTGCCTTGTGTTTGAATGTAATTAGTCTCTGTATTTAATCAAGTTCATTTCAGTCTTGTGTATCCTTCGTTAATGTAGTACGTCTCTGTGAGTTTGTTTTATATGTTTTGTCAGCACTGATCTCTGCACATTCGTTCAGCTATTTGGGAATTTTTATTGTTAAATGTTTTCACACCGTACTTCCAGTCTGCCTTGCCATTGTCCACTGAAGAAGCGGGATCGCAACAAACACTAATAGCAGCCTAAACTCAGAACATTACAATGATCATTGATCAAATCATTTACAAACGAGTAATTCAGCTTAATCATTTGTTTCTTAGTATTATAAACAGCTTTTATTTTTTAAATGTCAATTGAATTGTTACTCTTAATTTGGTTTGGACTTTTTCTGTATTTTCTAGTTCAGGGAACAGACACAGTCTCTATAGTGTGTATACACATGCTTGTGAACAGGTGATGTGCAATTGTGGATTATCCAGGAGCTTCAGTTCAACATTATATGTAAACATGTAGATCCAGATTTAAATTAATCTACTATTATAATTTACTGATGGAAATGCTGGTATAGTTGTTATTTCAATAACTTATAATGTGCTTGAAATGACAAAAACTCTCAGTTGAAAGCATTTTCTCTAGCAGATTTTGGACCTTACTGTAGAAATATAGAATATCCTTTTATATTGAAAAGTTTGTCTTTTCTCTTCTGTTTTGCAGGTCAAAAGAAAAACATTTTCCACTTTGACAGGCTTTACACAAGATTGTGGGGTCTAACTGGTCATTCTTGTATCATCTGTACTTTAGGCAATACTAGTTCTACAACAAGTCTAGACATTATGTCTCACTTCTTTTGTCTTCTTTTGTGCTGTTAAAAGATTTTTGTATGATACTCTTTTATTATAGTTTATAGTCAAAACATTTAAAGGTAACACTTTATAATAACAGTACATGAATTATGTACTAACACATGAATTAACAATTTCTTGACTATATACTAATGATGAGTTAAGACATGTATTAATCAAGATCTAGCTTAACTACAACATACTGCATGAAAAACACCACCTTAATTACATGTTAGTTACTGCATGTAAGTTAATGTATTAATTAACAACTTATTATTGTGGTAATCTAAACATGCTTTAATGGCACAACATTGTTTATAAATCTGCCAACTGCAGCTGTCACGTCATGAATTCATGAGTTAATTTATCATTATGTCATGACTTTATTTGGGGGGGCATAATCACTACTAACTCTTTATTAATTATGTAAGGTACCAAGCTCTCTTGGCTCGGATGTCATGTCCCGCTTCTCAGCTCTAAGAGGAAATACTCCTGAGGAATTTTGGTTTTTAATTTTACTTTTACGTTTAGGGTTTTTACCTACTTTTAAAAGACAATGTCTCCACCAGATATGGCACTTTGAGTTTTAGTGTTTTTCCATGAAGATTCTTGGTGAGTAGCTTGTAGCTGCAGGAGGTAGTGAATCGAGAAGGGGGAGAACGTGAAAGGTGTCATAATGTCACAGAGCGTTTGCTTTCTGTCCTGAGGGTCAGAGTTTGTTGTCTTTGAAGATTCTTGTTAAGAAGTGGAAGAGCAGAGGTCCTGTGGCTGTATTTGGATGGTGAAGGAACTGAATAGTAGGAGGAAAGCTGACATTTTGAAGAGTCAATAGTGGCCCAAAAAAAGACCACAAAAGAGAAACATCTGACTTAAGTGCATTATTATGATATAATGACCAATTTAAATTTGTTATTCATGGTGTTACTCATGCAGTAATTCATGTGAGTCATGTCTTAGTTAAGTTAGAGCTTGATTAATACATGTCTTAACTCATCATTAGTTTATACTCAAGTAATTGTTAATTCATGTATTAGTACATAATTCATGTACTGTTATTGTAAAGTTAAAAGTGTGGCTACATTAGGACATTTCACAGACAAAAAAGTATATTGTCATTTAGTGGTTCTTAATTCCAGTCCTGGACACACCCTGCTCTGCACATTAAGCATGCCTCCCTTATTTTAACACACCTAATTAAAATCATCTGCTCATTAGGATAGAGCTCCATGAACTGAACTAATGTTCTAATATCTCATTCAGGTGTGTTAACTAAGAGAGATATGCAAAATGTGCAGAACAATAAAATAATGCATACTTTGATCTCCATACACATTCTACTGTCATCACATATTCTGTCTGTTTAGTTTTGGTCTCGTTTTGTGTCTTCCTTGTTCTCCTTATTTGGTCATGTTTTGGTTTTGATTTAGTTGATTAGCTGTCTCCACCTGTGTTCCTCACCATTTTTGAGTTCTCCCTGAGTGTCTCCAAGCAGGGGCGGATTTAGTGAATTTTTGGGGAAAAGGGAAATATAGGAAAGGGAGTCCCTATACATTTGCACACATTTACCTCAATCAACCTTGAGGTTCCTTTTTTGTTGTCAAAGTTGCTGCTGCACAATGGTTACATCCAGTGTTTCTACATTTTTCAGGTACATATTATTATGGGATTCTTTCATATAACATTTATTCATTTAGCAGACACTTTTATTCGTTCATGTTGCAGACAACAGAATAGCAATTGATACAAGAGACAAGAAATAATTAGAAGTATACTTATTATATTTTCTGACACATACCTGTTTAGGCTACACATAGCCTAATGTGTCCACATACTGTATTCTGATGCTGCTAAAATGTTTTCATTGGTTTAACTTACTGTTTCTGTTGTCATAAAGCGGGATGAATATGAAATAGTGACAGAACAGTGATCGAGTCGTCGTCTGATAAAATGAAACAGGCTACACATAAGATAATGACAGCTGTGCTTGCATGTAAAATTAGGCCCTATTTACACCAGCGCATTTTTTGTTTTAAAACTGTGTTTTAGAATGAAAATGATCCTCGTTTACACTTACGATTAACTAAGTGTAAACTTTAATAAACTTAATTTGTAAGAATTTTCAATTTTATATTTAAAATCACCTATGAAATCTGATAACTGTGCAAAAAAATTTTTTTCTTTTGCTCAAATAGAGTTCTAAAAAGATTATTTCTCAAGCGGGATCATGAGTCAGAATGCCATAGCAACCGGAACTTCTAACAGCAGATGAGATGATGCTCTGACTTCACAGCTCACCGATTGGCTATTTCATTTAGAAGGTGGGGCTTTCTGTGATTGATCGGCGTTGCATTTTTGCCTATTAAAAACTATACGACCCTGATAGCACACATACATCTAGGAGACGTCTATTTGATGTCTGCATTTACATCTGCAAGACATGTTATTTAAGTTGTTTACTCATCTGCATTACGTCTATTGGACGTTTCCTTTTAGATGTCAATTAGACGTCTATTAGATGTTTTTAAGATGTTTATGACTTAGAATGTAAGTTAAACTAACATCTGAAAGACATTTTTAAACAGCAGATGCTTTGCATATTAAGAGATCTTTAACATACATCTTGCTAACGTACTTGTACTAGTATGTGTGCTATCTGGGGAGTGACATTTCTTGAGTATTCTATTGTTTTTAATCAAAGACAATGGAAGACCGGGCCGGGTTTCTCAGTCATTAGTCAAAAGCATTCTTAATTAAATTTAATAGTAAACATTCAGCAAATACACTCTGTTGTTACGAGTGAAGTAACCTTTCTCTCACACAAAACTAAAACTAAACGAGTTTGACCTGTATGAACAACGTTGGACCCCTTTGGCTTTTGAAGGAATGCAAAGAAAGAAAGTCATGCAAGACTGGAATGACTGTGAGGAATACAAAATTTTTTTTTTTTGTGAAACTGTGAATAGTATGTACGTGAACGGGTACTATGGATTTAAATAGTATAAATATATGATTATAAATAATAGATATGCTATACTGTAGGGTGCTAAAAATGAACATTGGTTTTTGAACATAATGAATATTTTGCACAGTGGGAGAACTATTAACTGTTCATGAGGCAGATTGCCTGGGGAAACAAACTGTTCTTGTGTCTGACTGTCCTGGTATTCTGTGCTCTTTTGCGTTCTGCATGGGCAATATGTTAATGTTTCATGTAGACTCAATTTAAAAATTATTGGTTTCAATGATTCAGAGTCAACTCTTTCTTTTGAGAGACAATAGTACATGGAGCATGTTCAAATGCAAAACTGCAGGATGTTTTCATTCACTTAGAGCTGTGTTGCACACTGCATGAAAGCTCATTTTCAAAAATCCATAATAGGGGCACTTTAATATTGCAACGTTTGGATTTTGATAGACTATTGTCAAACTCTTTATACTTACATATTTATTATAAATAAATTTTCACCCAAAATTCTATTCAGTTGAACTGCTCAACTGATCACTCTTTTTTTAGTCAACAGTAATGCAATACGTCTAGAAGTTGTGGTTTAACAATTGGCTTTCCAAGTGGATCCGTCAACTTTGGCCTTGGAAAGGCTGCTTCTACCTGCTGTAGCACAAATCTCTGTAACTCCCAAGACACTACAGGTATTGAACCTTACAGATATGCAGTCATAGAACATTTAACACTAACAAAAACAAAAAAGGCATGGTCATTTTATAGGATTTTAAAGAAATCTGCTTTAGTTGTAACATTTTGAGAATAGATTAGGAAGACAAAACATTTTTGGTACACTATAAAATGTGCACAATAACACACATTAACTCTTGTCCCCAATGGAAAGTCATGTTACTATTGTGATGGACAGAGCTGCACAAACTCACTGGTTTGTTCAGGGACTGAAGACCGCTGCTTTAAAGCAACGGGTAAGAATCTTGAAGAGCACAAAGATTTAAAAAAATTGTTATCTTTATCTTCGATGCTGCACTGTGTGTGTGCCCTCTTATACTCACACAGTGATGATGTAAGGTTTAATGGAATTTAATCCTCCCAGGAAAGATGAAGGAGAATACCCCGCACGCTTGCAGATGGCACACAATAAAACTAATCTGAGATCTTCAAGACAACAAACTCTGACCCTCAGGACAGAAAGCAAACCCCCTGTGATTTTATGACCCCCTACCCGCTCCTCCCACCTAACACTCTTCTTCCCAAGAATCTTCATGGAAAATTCATATTTTGTGAAAATATTATATTTTCAATATCATATCTAGTGTCAAATTCAAGGTAATAACGCGATGGACACAATGGTCTCAATTTCACAACAGTCACTTATATTGTCAAAACATTATCGAAAGTTAATATAGATTTGGATTTGCAACCAAGAGCCATGTCCTTCACCAAGAGACAGATGGTAATCCAAACAGGTGCAGACCTGAAAGCACGGGAACTAAAAATCCTTGTCTAAAGGTTTGGGGGATATTGGTCTGGACTATATAAGGTGGAAAAATTAAACCGTTCTCTAGGAATTTCGGTAGACGAATCCTCCATGCTACACATGTAAGAGCTTTGGAAAACTTCCAGGCCTCTTCCATGTGACAGCGTGTTTGTCTGCTCATCAGGTATGCATTCTTTTAAATTGAAACTGAATTGAATTTTGCATTGTTTAATTATAAAAATTGGATTAACATTCTTTCTTGATTTATCAAAGTTATGCATTCTTTTAAACTGAAACTGAATTGAATTTCACATTGTTTAATTATGTAATTG
>JAUYWG010000467.1:0-14930 GCA_034779775.1 Enteromius afrohamiltoni | reverse complement strand
TGTTTTCCATGTTTCCTTAATCAAACACACCTGATTCAGATCATCAGCTCATTAGTATAGACTACCAAGACCTAAAAGGGGTGTGACAAACAAAGGAGAGATGTAAAACGTGCAGTGTTGGGGGGCCTCCAGGAACGTGGTTGGGAACCACAGCTTTCCATTATTTTACATTTAATTTCTTGTCTCATTTAACTGCTATTTTACTGCTGTTTGATAACCTATTTTTCAGGGGTAAATCTTTAAAATAAAAAAAGTCCAGAATCGTGAGAGAATTGTGATCTTTATTCTAAGAAAAATAATCGTGATTCTCATTTTATCCAGAATCGTGCAGCTATAGACAGGAGTAACAAAGCTGAAAATTCAGATTTATCACAGGTATAAATTATATTTTAACATATTACAACAGAAAACAGTCATTTTACATTTTAAACAGTCATTTTTTCACCATATTAATATTTTTACTTTATTAATAAAAGCATCATTTTAATCCTGCATTTAAATTAATATCCATCATACTGCAGTTTGGTTGTTTTTATTAAATAATAAGAATAATAATAAGAATAATAAACAAACTACAGCTAACTAACACAAAAACACAACACAATGAAAAAACATGACTTAGGAATTTATAACCTCCTTTATATTAGATAACATGTATGTGCATTTATGAAAAGTTACAGAATGAATAACATCAAGGCGTACAACATGGGTATTTTTCACACAGTAATTGATGAGGTCTTTCCCATGGCTAAACTGGCTCTTTCCAGAAGTATTAAAGGATCAGATGCCTTACCGCGCTCTTTTTTTATGACGGGCGCTTTGAAGATTTTCCTCTTGCCCTGGTCAACTCTGGATTAACTGACTGAACTCTGGCTAACTCTACAATCACGTCCAGCTCATTTCACAGCTCAACAGCAGCTCTGCCCACAGGGGTCCACAGACAGCTATAAAACAGGACAACAGACCATGCTTCTCTTTGTTTCAGAAATCAAGGCAACCCTGCTATCTCTGCTGGACAACCTGCTATCTTTGAGCCAGGACTTTTCCGGTGGAAGATCAACAAGGTAAAGCAAAGTGGGTCTCATAAAAAGTTCAGGGCATTTATTACATGATGTGATATATGATGAACTTTTTGAGATCCACTTTGCTATACCTTGTTGATCTTCCATCAGAAAAGCATTATAATATATATAATATATATATATATATATATATATATATATACACACACACACACACACACACACACACACAAAACAATACTGAATTGTTTGTAAACTATCAAAATAATAAAATACAAACTAAAACTTTAAATGAAATTAAAATGGAAAACACAAAAATATAAAAATGTGTTTTCATTTTTTAAAAATTGTTTGGGTTTATTGTAAAGGGGATCATGATATTTGGAGGGGCTTTGAAACAGCTTAGAACCCCTGCCTTACACCAACGCCTTTTGTTTTTTAATGATTAACACATTCATTCAGCATTAACCTCTAAAAACTCAAAAGTGTAAATATGCAAACGGCTGAAAGGAGCAGGCATTAAGCTCAAAGGAGAAGGCATTACAGGGAAGGATCTGCAAATAAAGACCTGACTATTTGAAAACACAAGCCCACTACTCAGTCAAGGCTCTGCATTGTTTGAAGCTGATTCGGTTGTCTGTGGCTTCAGGGACTCTTATTAGCAAGTGAATCAATTAGCATGTCAATGGGCTTGTTGAAGATCTCCTACACCTTTTTGATGGTTGAAAGTGTGAGTCAGAAGAGTTGAACCTCCTGCTGACAGCTACCCCCATCAAGACTGAAGAGGAGTATGACGGGAATCTAGGGGATGATGAAGACTCAACACAACATAGCCAATGCAGACTATTTAACTGGTTACAGCTGGTCTGCGAGCTGGTTTTAAATGGGTTCTGCCCACCTCTTTAGGGTTTAGGCTGGGAGACTAGCTAAAATAAGTTAAATAACTAAGCTGGGCTGATTTATTTTTCAGCAGAAAATTAAAAAATGTCTTTATGGAACATATTTCACTGTAACTTTATTCATTGTTATTTGTATTGTATATATGTATATATATATATATAGTAGTGAGATGCTCTTAATTTCATCGTACATGTATATAATGAACATGGAATATGTGTACTGTGACAATAAAAGGCATTCTATTCTATGATCTTTACTTGATAAACTTATGATTTTTGGAACACAAGAAAAACTAAATGCAATAATTTTGCCCCATACAATGTATTATTGGCTACTGCCACAACCATAATACTTTTTTGTGCTCCAGGGTCACAAATGTAATCCAACTTCATCTGCATTCACATACAGTGATATACAGTATGCTGTATACAATATGGCAAATCTCAACTGTATGATGGTGTATTTTAGAATCACTGACTTTCATGAAGATTTATTTTCGTTTTAACGTTTTACAAATTTTGTTGTATAGCTCCGCGAAACAAAAAACAATCCAAACCAATGCATTTTTTTATATATATTTTTTAAGTAGTGTTCATTTTAGTTACAGTTTACTATAATACCCTATCAGGAAATTATAAACATTAATTCCATGACGAAATGTTTTGAAGGCAAAAACTTAATAGGCCTACCCAAAAACGAGAAAAAAAAAATGTAGAAAGCAGTGAATATTTTTAAATACTGCATTGGTTTCTGTTTTCATTTAGTTTTTTTTTTTTTGATCATCTATATTTGTCAATGTTTACAACCAAATTTTAAATAAAAACACAAAACCTCGAAGCGCACACGCCCCCTTTTCAAACCGTTAGCACAGAACGTGCCGTTCTAAAATAATAAATGAGTGCATTACTTTATTTAAATAAATATCAATTAAATAAAACATCTGTACCTCTCTTTTTTCATTCCACCGTCCTACTTCTCGCATTTATAAAAACAAAAACGCGTTCAGTGTGAAGGCCCTAAGTCGTCTACACCGCAGACGCGCAAATTCACAACAGCAGCGTTCAAGTCTGAGGCAAAAGAAGTTGCTGTACACTTGTAGACCAACAAAAGTCGCAAGACTGATAAACACAAATCAGTCACGTGGTGTTGTGCGTGCAGGAACGCCTAATCAATAACGAGCTCAACTCTTGCACTGCTCCAGGCCCACAATCTCAAGAGCCACTGACAAAGTTTTAGCACAGGGTGATAAAGTTGTAGGAGACGCCAAGAACATCCCATCCCCCTTTAAACTCCAGCCAAATGGCCAAAAAAGAGCGCAAATTCAAAACAGGAAATCTCAACATCTGTCACCTCCTCCCTGCAGGGAGGGAAATGAATTAACAAGAAATCACTCCCAAAATATGCATCTGATTATCAACAGCCAGTTTCAGCAAACAAACCCGATGGCTCTAGTGTAACATTAATTGATCCTGATTTCTTTAAGTGTTACAACCAGAAACGGTGCTTAATTATATCAAGGTGAAGCAGATGTGCATTGCATCAAATTATCTGGATCTGCTTACGAAGTGTTCAACTATTGAGCATAAATATGACCAAAAGCATCTCACATTTTCAAAAAGACGGAACTGGAATGCAACATTTAGGCTAGTTCAGTTTCTCAACGCCGACTTTAATGTAGCATTTCTTTGCTTGGATGGTTTGAATACACTTGGTGTTTAAACTTCACGAAAAGCGTGCTTCGAAGAGACTTTGTTTTGGCATAGACTTCTTCAAATAAAAAAATAAATAATACTCTCCTCCTTTTTTCAATGTTATTTCTCCAAGCACAAAAACGTAACGTTCGCACACATTTAATAAGGAAAGCTTAATAAAGTCTTACCTGTGTGTGTGATTGTTGTGAGGAGGATGAATATGAGCAACGGATATGTTCTGCTTGTAATCCTCAGTGTGTACATCCTTACTGGGAACGCTGCTCTGATGCAGCTGGATTTGGGAATCGGTGCGTTTAAACTTCCAGATCTCTCCACAAGTGATAAGTAAGTTTGCGCGTGCGAACAAAGCGCGTTTTGTCTTAAGTGTGCAGTGAATGAAACTCTTTTTGGTGGTTCGTTTGCAAAAGAATAACGCGTTTCATCCCGCTCAATCGAAAGGTGTTCGTCGACCGCCGCTGATCCCGTTCAAGTGTCCTAAGTCTCCTAATAGAAAAGTGAACGAGTAACTCCAGCTCGTCATGACGTAGGACGGATCCATCGAATCCTACTACGGCAAAGGCGCAGCTCATTAATATTCATTACACTCAATCAGCAGGCCCGCTTAGTTTGCTGGCTCTGGTTTGCTGAAACCTAAACGTTGATTGGCTAATGAATATTAAAGAGGTCACGTGCTCCTAGGAGGTTACCAGGAATTTCTAGCCATAGTAGGATTAGTGAATTGGAAATGGAATTAAGAAGTTTGATAACCTTGAAAAAACACGACACCCAGTGGTGATAACAAGAAAAAAATATATGTAAAAAGATTTTGTAAGGATGCGTTCATTTAATACAAATTACGTTCTTGACGTTTATGTTGGTAACAAAAGATTTATATTTCAAATGAATGCAAATTCATTTTTTTACTCTTTATTAATTGAAGAATCAATCTTCACAAAACTTTAAGCCGTACGATAATTGATAAGATACAAAATCAATAAAATAAATATTCAGTAAAATTAACTAAAATTAAAATCCAATTCTTAAAAAAACATTTCACCTGACCAGATAGCTGATAGCTGAAAACAGTTTCAAATCCATATCAAATCCATAGGATCATACTTTCATAGTTGCCAGCATTGAAAAACCAAATAAAACTAAACAACACTAAATAATTAAATATATAAACAGCAGCGTTTCCTTTCTGAAACATTGCTTCATACCAATGCACAAATTCTAAAAATATTTTTTATGAATTAAAACATCTACAAATGTAAAAAAAAAAAAACACAAAACAAACGAATAAAAAAAACCTAAACAAAACAAAAATCAGCATATATGCCCTGTGAAGCGCGACATAAGTAAAGAAGACATTTTTAGAGAAGCTTTAGACAATAAGTGCTGTCCAACGATTAATTGCAATTAATTGAATCCAAAATAAAAGTTTTTACTGTGTATTTGTACTGTGTATATTGATGTATATATAAATATGCACACATTTGAAAATATTTAATACATATATTTATATTCTTATTTTATATAAATATATTTAACATTTAAACATAACTTTTTTCATGTATTGATGCATGCATTTGTATTTATACATACATAATACATACACACAGTATGCACATATTGTGTAAACAATTTTTTTTTATTTTTAAATTGATTATTTCACAGCACTTAAATGTGTTTTGATGAATATCATATTTGCTATATCAGGATTTTATGGAGGATATTCAGAGGCCTACAAATATATTTTAATTGTCAAAAAAGGGAATAAATTCTTGTAGCTTGTTATGAGATCTTAAAAATAAAAAGTAAAACAAAATAATAATTTTTGATAAGTAAACAAATAAACATACCTAAAACATTAAAACCTTGATGATATTTGATTGTTTAACATGATTTTAAAAAATTCAATTATGTCTGGATATAAGTGGCTGTAGTCTTCTTGAAATATTACTAACTATATAAATGTAATATTTACTTCTAAAATCTAATTTTAAAGCAAAAACACAGAGGTGGGCATTTGTGCAAACACACTAAAAGAAGGCACTGTAGGTTTTTAAATATGATTCAGTAGGCAATTTATCATTGGAAATGAAAAAGATCAAACAAACTAATGCAACAATACTGTTTATTTTGAATTCTTAAAATTTATTTGAAAACAACTTTATGACAAAATGACAGATTCAAAACCAGATTGAAGTCGACATCTCTACTGCTGTGTGCAAGCGTAAACTTTTGACCCAGTGCACTCGATGCATGAGTCACCAAACTCATGTCAAAATAAGAATAACCGCATAATTCAGGATGTATGAATCGAAACAACTCATATATAGTGCATAAACACTGTGAAAGGACTTTCAAGTGTAAAAAAAGCAACTCTTTGGTCAACTGTAAATAAAAGGAATGTAAATATTAGTGTATATAAAAATGACTTTATATATATATATATATATATATATATAAAATAATTATTCTTTTTTTATGCCATACATATTGTTGATTAGTCAAAATCTCCCATCATTATTCAAGACATAAATAGGTTTGATGGTGCATACCAACTGCAAACAGCGGGAAGAACCAGCGCTGCATTTATTTCAATGTGAAATGAAGACTAAAGTAATCAACATTCTCTGTACAGCAGGTATGGAAAACATAAATACAATACAAACAGTGTATCCATTCATTCGATTTGTTTGCAGTCGAGGTCTTCAGGGTCAAAGGTCACCGAACCATCATGTGGAATGGCTCTCACTGTCACGGCTGATCTCCCGTCAATGACACTTTCAATGCTTTGTGCTCGTCACTTCAGGATCTTCACTGCTGCTTCTCGAATGCACTGCGCTGCTTTCTCGATCTCCTCCTGTGTCTGCTCAACGGTCACCACGACTCTGATGCTGAGGACACACATGCTCAAAAACATCAGCTTTACAGTGAAACCTGATTTCATAAAGGTTTTATGGATGGAATAGCTAATCACCTTGGCGGTGGAACAAAACGTTCTTCTTTTTCCAGGTATCGAGCCAAAGTGAGTGCGATCTGTCTTTCCAAACTCTATAGAAATTCCAAAAAATGATGAGAGCACTCGCTTAAAACACGATAAGACAGCTGACTTGTTTAGTGTGATCTGCTGTTGTAACGTACGTAATCGACAATCGCTCGGAGCAGCTTCAGGTCATTTGTTCTGGATCCGGTGCTGTTTTCCAGCTGCAAGTGAAGAGCAGGAGCTAAAGACTCTCCGACCACCTTCAGCCCTGGAGTCCTGCAAAAACACCAGTGAAATTATCCCTAACGTCCACAAAAATCACGACCAGCCAACTGGTGTATGAGGGCAGGAATGCCTAGTTCACAAACACAAAATATCTGGTATTTTAGACTTTTTCTAGTTCAATAAAAGGAGGTAAAATGGACTTGCCCTTGTAGTGCTTTGTGGACGTGTTTGCACTTATCCTGTAACACCCTGAAAAGGCCTGCGAGAGAAAAACAAAATAGAACAGTTCATGTGATGTTTCGCCAAAAACATGCTCTACACAAAAAAGTGAATACATGTAGTTTAATTCAACTAAATGTCAGTGCTGTTGCATTCAAAAGTGAACACAAGGACTGTGCAAGGTGCTGCAGCGCCAACTTGCATCATCATCACTGATCTGAATATTATTACAGATTTGAGAAAACTAGTACTATGACCCTTTTGAGTACTGATTCTGTCTTTTCTCTGGTTTCCCCATGAATTTTTGTAATTTTTCTGTTTGTCCAGTAAGTACTGTAAGCATGCATTTTGACAGATATCTAAAATTTGAGACTTTTTTTGAAATACTTGGCCATTTTGCTCTACAAAATAAACAACAACAACCACTAGTTATGGTCACAGTAATGCAAGAACACACATTAATAAATTGTCTTTTGTTTGCATACAAGTATGTTTTGGACCTAAAAATATGTAACAGATGAAAAGATCCAGAC
The DNA here is from genome assembly GCA_034779775.1 of Enteromius afrohamiltoni. NCBI lineage: Eukaryota > Metazoa > Chordata > Actinopteri > Cypriniformes > Cyprinidae > Enteromius > Enteromius afrohamiltoni. Next base: position 7,348 of record JAUYWG010000467.1, on the reverse strand, counting down.
TCAGCCCATAATGAGTTGATGTTGGCCTCGATCCACACACACTAATGTGATGTGATGGAGTCAACTGACCTCCACTGAGAGAGTCATCAGAGCCAGATCTCCCTGATGAGAACCAATCTGTACGCTGTCTCACAACCAGAGTTCCTACACATTTTCCATTTTGAAAAACCATACATTTCCAGGCTCAAAATTCCAAACCTCTGGGTACATTTTCAGCTCATATTTAATATTAATTGTTCATGAAGTATTTTTCTCAAGGATATTTTCATTGATTTTCTTGAAGCGACGACCTGCCCTAAAAATATAATAAAATAAACCATATATATTTTAATGGTTTGTACAACCTATTTCCTTTGTGCATCACTATGAAGAAAATGAGAGCATGGATTAACAGAGATCTACTTGCTTTTCTTATAGCATCACCTCCAATATCAAGGCATAACGCCCAATTTAAAGCATACCCAAATTTAACAAGTTCAAGGGTCTTTTAAAAACCCTATTATATTGCTATTTAGGTCTCTTTAACAGATACAAAAGCTGCTTTTAGCAAAATCAAAAGGTGTATACTTGACGATCAGTAAACAGCTGCCATGAAATCTTCAAATTTATAAAATGCATTTTCATTAAATTCATAAATCTAACTAAATAGGGGCAAAAAGTCTGGAAATTGAAATATTTTTCCATACTTTTGCAGACCTGGAAAATTCTTAAATCCAATTCTGTACTTTTCCAAACCAAGTAGGAACCCTGCACAACATTCATCCATGTCGCACCAATAAACTCAGACACAAACTGGATTCGAAAAGCGACTAATAATAAAGTAACACTGGCCTAGCAAATAGGCTGCATGTAGCTGCATATGGTTTGGATCAGCTGATTATCAGAGGGTTTCTTTAAAGTCCAGCCATTCAGCTAGTCGAAACACTTAGCTAGAAAAGAAATGCTCAGTCATCTTATATTACAGTAGGGAAAATCCTCAGAATTCTACTTGCATATGTGAGAAGGTAGCTACTAAATAGGTAAATAACTTGAAAAATAAAATAATGCATTAGCTTTTGCTAATGTAAATATGTTGTTACCTAGATCTTCCTCCATGATGCTGAGGGCTTCAATAGCAGCAGCGGCCAGCATAGGTGGAAGAGACGCTGAGAAACAGTAACCCTGACCTGACAGACGCTGACAACATCAGAAAACACATTCAGATTCGATCACCAATTCACATATTAGGATATTAATGTTCATTTTTGAGTGCAAGAATTAGGGAAAACAGAAAATCATCTTTAGAACGCATGCAGTGAAGGATGCTTCTAGATAGGCAACACGTATTTAAACAAAGCTTGGTGGGCAAAGGATTTAGACATGAGAAGTTTGGAGACAATGGTACCTGGTGGAAAAAAGAAAAAACGAACACTAGCTTCTCTAATCTTTTTCCATTCTATCCGTGTCCTTTTTTACTATCTCTTTCATTCATTAAACTGCATAAAGCTAACCGAGACTTGTTAGACCACTTGCACATCATTGCACTTTTGTTGATTTTTTTTTAAAGTAATTAGGCCAAACAAGAAACAAGGCAGTTAATTCACCGGCGTAGAAAAAAATACTTATTTGCAATATTATAATTTTTATATTATATTTATATAAAGTCTTTGATATCCAACTGAAGTCGTCTTGTAATTGCTGCAGTCTGCTGCTATGCTTATCATTACTATGTATTCCAAGACTAAAACTTTTACTAGAGCAACCGTTTTCTCATCAGTGAAAGCGACTGTATGAAAATCTGCAAACGCTGCACAAGCTGCTCAGATCATTGATGCTCCATATGCATTTAAATAGAGCGTGTGGATTCACTTCCTTCACATCATTAAAGGGTATAACGGCTCTGATATGACCCATGTGATTTCTCAAGTGAAGTTATATGAAAGTTAAAAAAGAAATCACTTATCACGGGACTTGGGGTGTCAAAAAAAAAGCATAATCTGTCCAATCAGAGGATTCCTGTCGATTACCAAACCCTTAGATAGTCCAAAGCAACAGTGTTATTTAACAGACAGGATTACTGATGCAAGAGCTTCTGCTTTTCTAGGGATCTGGATCATATTTCAGTGACTATAGGTTACACAAGGATAATTGTCCAGACCTAAAGACGCATATGTATATAATTATCTTCAGAATATAGAAACCATGTGTATGGAAAAAATATACATCAAAGGATATTTCTTTTGATCATCTAAACAATGACCAGAAAGCCAAACCGTTTTAGAGTAATGCATGCCAAATACACACGGACTAATAAAATCCTTTGCTTACTGAATACAAAGACAAACCCAAGACCAAGTATTAATATTAAAGAATATTACAGGTTATTTTTGGCTCGCAGTATTTTCTGTAAACACATTCTCTATTCACAGATGTGCATACGGTGAGTCAAAATGATTGTCTGTGGAAAAATGAACAGCAAGCTGGAGATGATAGAATTAATCATTTCTGGCAGATGTAGGATATTCCTATGCAATACTTCAGACCATAAAGTGGTTCCAGTGCTCTGTACTACACTATAGCAGACATTATGCTAAACTGCTATTTTAGAAAGTATGCACAACGGTGAACATCGGTTATTGCTTATCATACCTGATGATCGATAACGAATGATCGTCCACAGCAGAAACCTCCGATGGACGCCAGCGCATTCTCCATGTTGGCACTGATGAGGTCGATATCATCAATCTGAAATGATAACAAACATGCAGGATTTGCAGACTCATTATTTTAAAACGGAGTTCCTCAAACTATATAGAAGTTTATACGACATACGTTGACCCCAAAATGCTCCGTCACTCCTCTTCCGTGTTCTCCAAGGACTCCAAATGACATGCTCTCCTCTAGAAAGATTCGCACTTTATATTTGTACTTCAGATTTACCTGGAAAAACAGATGTTCTCAGAAACGGCAATATGTAAATATAAATTAGACTGTGTTCAGACTGTTTTTAAATACGTTCTTAGTGCTTGAGATGTAGGTCTATAGCTACATTTCCATCCTCCAAAACATTTTGGAATATTGCATAAAGAAAATAAAAAATGCTGGATGGAAACGGCAAGATGCACTTAAATAATAATAATTAAAAAAACACACATTTGAGTAGGATAACATTTTATCAGATGAGAAAATATTTGCATAAACTATGACTATGACACATTTACCAAATAAATTCCTCCATGTGCATTGAGAAATGTAACTAACCAGCAGACAGACTCATAACACAGCATCTATACGTTGCGTTGGCTATTCTGAAATGCCTGAGAAAAGTCTCTGTATAATTGTCTTGTTACACGACTGTGTTCCCAAACAGCAGCATAGGCTTCCTCTGAGGCACAAGTCATTTGAATCATATCATAAATGATTATATCCAGTGGCTTCTTCTATATTCTTAGTAATATTTAGCACCAGTTCTTTGATTTGTTGGATAGAAACGGTGCTTTGTTCGCAAAGGTTTACAGGGTATGCAATATTCCAGTTTTATGCAGAAATTCAATTTAGAATCTTTCAATTGAAACATAGCTTGCAAGGCCTTGTTTACACTGTCAGTTAAATGTAACTTTTTTTTTTTTTTTGTTAAGATGTGACACAGATCGGATTTGTTCTATGACTTGCACAAACAGGGAAAAAAATGCATGCATTTATTGCATGTGAATAAAGGCATAAATTAAATCCGTTCGGAAATCTTACGTTTTGTGATTTTTAAATGGAGGAACAGAGATGAGGGGGGAAAAGAATATTCATTTGTGTTTCAAAGATGAACAAAAGTATAGCGGGTCTGGAACAACATGAGGGGTACAACATTAATTTTGGGTGAACCATACCTTTAATTCAATGTGTCGATAATTTGAAATTATAATTTGTGAGTAAAATTTCTTTAACGTAAACCCAAGACCGTTTTTAACGCCATCTTTGTCTTAGTATAGTACTAGAGAAGCTTTCCTTCACAAACACCACAGAGTCAGATGAGAGGGGTTTTTTTTTACACACATTTTGTTTTTTCAGCTTATACACCATACCATATGTGACCCTGAACCACAAAACCAGTCAACCATTTTTAACTGCTTAATAAATAATGGTTTGTTAGGATATTTGCCCAAAATACAACTACTTGCAAATCTGCAATCTGAGGGAACAAAAAATAACCTTTGAAGTGAAGTCCTTAGCCACACATATTACTAATCAAACTAAGGTTTGATAGATTTACAGTAGGACGTTTGTTAAATATTTTTATGTGAAAAATAATTTTAACCCACACAATGTATTATTGGTCAGTGCTACAAATATACCTACTGCTACTTATGACTGCTTTTGTGCTCCAGGGTTGCATATGATGATAAGCAAAAAACTGATGTGCCATAATGTATTAAAAAAGAAACATATTTACAAAGCAGGCTTACCAGTTCAGGCAGTGGACAGAGATCTGCAGTGTTGATATAGAGTCCCTCAACGACAATGAACCGCCGGATTACTTTTGCCTTGCGTGGATTCTTAAGAAAAAAACACAAAAACTGTGTGTATATCTGTATAGTGCAACGTTAAACATCAAATGCTAGACATTGATAAAGCCTTTTGAGTGGTGATGGATCGCGTAAATGCAAGTCTCACTGCACTTTATTCCTCTGGGCATGAATAAATATAGAATTTTTTAACAAAACGGGACAATTTTTTCTACTTCAAAATCATTTCTGTTGACAAAAATGCCACATGGACAGAGAAAAACTTTATAATAACCGATCAAGTCACTTTTCACTGTAATCATATCCCCATTGTTAAAATGTAATGCTTTATTTAATGTGCTGGGTTAGGTTTACAGTTTGTTGTTAGTAAGTATGCATCATTTAATTTACTACAGTAAGTTCATGTCACATGTAAGAAGGACACTGTAAAGTTAAGTGCTACCTTAAAATCGTTATTACTTTTAAAATCATTAAAAGTATTATTTAATTTAATATTTAATTTAATTTAATATTTATATACTGCATTCATTTCTATGGAGTAATGAAATAATTGTTAAATTTTTTTAAAACATTCATGACATAGTGAAAACCATAACCATTAAAAAAAATTATGTGGAGGAAATAAATCAATATATAAATAAATAAATAATGAATAAATCAATATATAAATAAACAAAAACATTTATATTTAGCGATTTTTAACTATTTATTTATATATTTCAACATTATTTAAAGATTTGATTTTGACTTATTTGGCCTTCCATATGCTTCACCAGGAAATATGGCATAAATTGTTGTTGACTTTGAATTTGTCTTCAGTGTCCTCCTCACTTTTTGATCTTCAATCTCCTGCTCCTTCAGAAGCCGCTCGAGATCCTCCATATCATTGTGTTTGAAGTATTTGATGAAGCTGCGTGAAGCTTGCAAGCCTTTCTGAATGGAGAAACACGCCGCCTCGTCACTGAGAAAACAGGAGAGACAGAGCAGGATGCTTCATCATGGCGGAGAAGGCAGTGCTCTGTGGAAAGGCTGCAGGGTTTAGCAGGATCTTACACAAAGATGATGTCTCCTCTCTTGGAGTATGCTGGAATAGCACTGGCGATGGTGGCGAAGCCGTACGAGTAGATAATGGCCTCCTCTGTTCTCATGAACTTCGCCAATCGCTCCTCTAACTCCAGATGAACATCTGTGAAACATTTCAGTGCTGTAAACTGACGCAGTAACACAACACAGACAAACACTTCAGATGATAAATCTACCAACCAAAGGTCCCATAGAAGCCTCTGGGTCCACATGTTCCCACACCGTATTTTTTTAGCGACGACAAAGCTTTCACCTGAAAACAAATGACCATTTGTTAAATGTACAGAAAGATCTTGATCGGGAACATAACGAACTTTATACACAACTGTCATCATTTACTTTGCTTCATGCATGTTGTACGCCATTCCAATAACAACATATTGTTTTTAATGTCTATAACATCACAACACAACAGTAAGAATAGGGAAAACTATTGAGTAAGCCATTTCCTGTTGACTTAAAGGTATAGGTGGTATATAGCAGTGCTGAGTTTATACTTGCATTATACATAATTAAATATATAACTGAGCAGAAAATCATAACATCCGACTGATTTTTGAAGGATCGTGCAAAGCAATGGTGCTGAAAATTCAATAAATACATTTTATTATAACAGATTCAGTTTTTTTTTTTCTAACTGCAACAATACTTCACAGTTTTACTGCTTTTAATCACATAATTGCAGCCTTGGCAAACGTATTTAAAAAAACATTAAAAACTCTTACAGCTGGTAATTGTAAGTACCATTTCAATTACGCCTTCCAAATCAAACCCAGCGCTGATATTTTTATTCATCAAGCTGTACTTAGCAATAAAGAGCAAACTGCACATTACAATCAGGAGCAGCTGTGATGTATGTAAATGTGGCGAATGGAAAAGCGCTCAAAATGCTACAAACCTTTACACGCTCATTGTCGAGCAGACCCAGGAAGTTAAATGAGGCAAAGTTAATGCACTCTTTCCCATTTACAATGATTTTGTGGCTTGGAGGCCTGTGAAAGAAAAACACGGCCTTCAGTCAGCATCATTTCCAAAGCAAACAGCGATTACTATACCATACGCAGCAGACAGTATGGTTTATTCAGAAATGTGTCCACTTGCTGAAGACGTACCCCGTGACCACATCATAATTGAGGGAAGGATGGTCTTTAGATACAGGGGGAACCAACGGCTCAGGCTGCCACTCCTCAATCAACTCTTCCTTCTCCTGAAACACGCAGCAATAAAGGTTCAAAGTTAACTAATAATTTTAATAATGCATTAGCAAGCGCTGAAATTAACATTTACTCGTTTTTTATAAAAGCTGTAAAAGTATTGTTCATTCATTCTTCCTTTGTGTTAACTAATAAAGCTTGTTGTAAGTGTTACCAAAAAGACTAACAAATACTCTAACAACACTACTGATAACTAACAGGACCTTATGTTGTAAAGCCTCACTAAGAAATTGTATAAAATCAAAGCAATATGTGTATAATATTTTTAATATCACGGTTTACTTTTACAATTAGAAAATCTGCAGAGTATGACACACAAATGTTACGTCATTCAAATAGGCTATATTTATAGTGCTACGAATTTCAAATAATACTGTTTTCATTTTTTTTGCAATTTTTAACTTATAAAAGAATCCTGGAAAAATATGCATCAACATTTCCACTAAAATATGAAGCACCATATTTTTTGAGAATATGTTTTTTTCCAAGTCAGCACTACATATTATATATATATATATATATATATATATATACACACATGTGTGTATATATATA
>JAUYWG010000466.1:2456-12991 GCA_034779775.1 Enteromius afrohamiltoni | reverse complement strand
AGTCTTAGACTTTGGCTGATTGTGGGGTGTACAGGTGTTTTTATGACAGCTAACAACCTCACAACAGGTGCTACTAATTTAGAATCATGAGCAGAGTGTCGCTGGACTATTTAAAAGCGAAATAACAGGGGGGGGGGGGGTCAGAGGGTCAGAAATCTGGCTGATAAGCAAGTGATCAAATATTTATTTGACACAGTAATTCCCAAATAAATTGTTAAAAAAATGTGTCTCTCACAGTGGAAAAGCACCTATGCTGAAGGTTGTAGACCCCTCCATGATTTCTAAGTAAGAGAACTTGCAGAATCACAGGGTGATATATATATATAAAATTGAGAGATAAATCTAAGGTTTGTTTGTTTGTTTTTTATTTTAAGAAATCGCATCATTTATTCACCATGATACCAGCTAACAAAACATTTTCTAAGAACATTCCCATTAAGTTATATATATATATGTGTGTGTGTATATACACATGTTTTTAGAATATATAATATATTATTGAATATTTATGTTATTAGCATTTAACTAATAATGTAAAAAAAAAAATCCATGATCAGACAACTAAAATGTTTCAGAAAAAAAGTTCCATGAATGATGTATGAGTAATATTTTGTGCTGATGTTTGTGTGGATTTTGAACAAGCATTCTAATAATGTTACATTTGTTCTTAACTTTGCTGGAACGTTTGCTTAAGGTCTGAGAATGTTTAATTTTTCAATGTCATTCCAAAAATTACTCCAATGACTTTTAGCACAAACACACACACACACACACACACACAACATTGAAATACTTTGAGACATATTTTAAATATATATTTATTTTTTATTTTTTGCGTTCCACAGAAGAAAGATGGACAGGTTTGGAATGACATAAGGGTGAGTAAATGATGACAGAATAGATTTTTCCCTTTAATTACCTGTACTCCCAGATTTGTGGGTTATGCTAACAATAATCATCTGTTTATCACAACGAATTGCATTAATTCTATTGATTCAGTGATTTTCTTGCCATCTGCCAAATCAACTCACCATGGAGCAGCCCAAAGGAACAGTCTGTTACATTCATTGCTAAAATCCGGTCCGTGTGCGAGCGTGTTTTGGTTCGCCGAACCTCAGGGACCGACTGGCTCCCCCAGGACTAAGTGCCCCTCATGGGGTGGGATAAAGAGGGTATCCTTTACAGAGCAGGCCTTCATCCACTCCCCAACCCCCACGGAGCACAGGCTACATCAATCGACACCACCAAGCCTATTGTCTGCACCAGGATTTAATCAGGTATTAGTTACCCAAACTGCAAGAGAAAGCTTAAAGACGGTAAGCTTAAGTGATCTCCATAGTTACCTTACAGCTCATAGCCTTGAGTATTATTAGATTAAAGATGGCAAACTGCTGGAGCAATGGGACGGAGAAAAAAGCTAAATCCTGTAAAAGCCCATACAGCCTTTAGCATTAAACAGGCTATATGGGGAAACTTTTTGTTGGTAGTCAAGGTAATCGCATTGGACATATAAGACACCTACATCTGGCATCTCATCTGATGAACCCTGAAAGTCACGGCGAGGTTAGCAGAGCTCCTCCGGCCCCTAATGCAATGCCGCATACCAGGATTTCCCTCAGATACACACGGCGTCCAGGACTGTATCAAATTAGAGGCGCGAGTAGAAAGACAAACATATGTCAGGCAGGAGCAGGTCGAGTTTTTTAGGAGGAGCTTTAGTCTTTTCATCTAAGGAACGTGGCATGCTCTTGTGTGTGTGTGAGTGGAGACCTCTATAATATTCTCAAGAATGTCTGCATTACCTGGAGTGTGGCCCATATGTTTCTACTTCCTGTCTGAAAATATTCAAAACTTCCTGAGATGATCTCCAGCCTCAACCTGAGGAAATTTCACCCCTGGTGTCAAAATCCGTATCCCACCCATACCGAGGGTTTGTAATTACAAGAACAATATGCGGTGTGTGTGAAGTACACTCGGGCAGAACAGAGACAATGTTGTCGTGAGATTTCACGAGGGTTCGAGTGGAGGGTTCCTCCAAAGGGAGGCGATGATCACGATACAGACGCCAGACTGTCATTAAGTACTCAGAGGCCTAATTATAGATTTAAACGTGGCTTAAGTTAAAAGAGAATATATTATTAATTTCAGACAGTGACAACCTCATGTCCTATTACTACATTTATTAATCATGGGATATCAATTATTTATGTTTAAACAGAATTCAGATGAGTATATAGTATCGTTCAATGTGTGCTGCTGAAGAAATATTACAAAAACCATGTTGATTAGAATGGTCAGTTTAGATAAAGGGTATTTTAGACTTCTCTCCTCGTTAAATTCTAGCAGGGAATGAAACTCTCTGGTGAACCACAAATACAGAAACCAATTAGCAAGTCTGTGATTTCTTTTCCTAGTTAATGATGCTATTAACTTTTGATAGCCCTCTTGTTGTTTGCTTTATCACTCACTACCCTAAATAGTCCCAGTTGCTGCTCTAGTCCTCTTTTCTCAGTCTGGTGTAAATGCTGGGTGTTTGCAGGGCTGTTTTCTGTGCCATGTGGCTTTTAACTAATCATGGACAGAGCAGTGTCAGTAAACACACAGCACGTCAGTGCTAGTCTGAGATGGGAACCTCCGCTCCTCACATATACACACTTTTACCTCGCTCTTGCTATGTAAATTTGGACATACCACATACTTATAGTCAATGATAAATAAATGATTAATCCGAACTTAATCCTTGTTTAATTAACTAATTTATTTTTGGTACATATTTTTTTATATATATTATGTAAAAAAATGTATGTGTTATTATTTACATATATATTTAAATTCACAAATACATTTTTTTAATCAATTTAATTTTGGGGATACAGTAATACAAGTTTTTGTGAAGTCACACTAGATAACATAGATTTCTTTTTTCTTCATTATGAAGTCAGAGCACTATCACCTGACATTTCTGACTTTATTCCCAAGCAAATATCAAAATATAAATTTATAATTTTAATTCAGATATAAAACAGGTTTCATCCCAGATTACTAGAAATGTTCTGACAAGATTTTCCAAAAGTGTTAGCACAAAACATGATTTATACATTATTCATCTTTTACTGAAATGTTTTAGTTTGGATGTTCATATAACAACTTTTTAAAAATGTTATTATTTGTCGTTTCACAGTGTTCAGAGAATATTTAAAAGTAACATTGCCAATGTTTGCACAATACTATAGAATGTTCCCTTAACATTTTGCATATCTAAAAGTTTTAGACAGCTGAATGTTTTGAATGTTCAGAGATCGTATTTAAAATTTTTTTCCCCGGTTTCAGTCAAGTCACAAGTCAAGCAGGTCATATTAATTGGATTTTCATGTATTATATTCATGTTAAATTAATAATCTGGCCTTCTCCAGATGTCACTTTTAACACATTTTTTTTTATAATCTTTGTAAACACACACACTCAGAGTCAGATTAACTCGTGAAGGGTAGTGTAATGAAGCTTAATTAAGGAGGTCTGTGCTAGCTGTTGTTTTAGCAAATATTTGGCCAATAGCAACACCTCTGTGATGCAAACAGATAACCAGAGCTTTGTTTTCTCACCCGACTGACATGGGTCACCCAAAAAAAGCTTGTATGAAATCAGTGCTTATCTTAAAACAATAACAAAAGCATAGAGTCCACTGTCCATGAAAGTCATACTTTCAGTACTGAATGACAGAGTGAAATTTGGGATGAAATGTTTCTGAGAAAGGGAGCAGGAGTGCAAACATTAAAGAAAAAAAAAATAAAAAAGAAGCAAAGACGTAACGGGAAATTTCAGCTCTGGTTCATTGTGATGCTGTTCTCTTGAATAATGACAGCTCTATTTGTATTCCTCTCTCTCTCTCTCTCTCTCTCTCTCTCTCTTTCTCTCTATTTCCTTACACACATATATAAAAATCTGGATAATTACTTAAGTCATGACAGATTGTCTCAGCGTAGGTCACTTTAAGGGGCACCGCTCTCCCTCTCTCCTTTCTCTGCCCAGCCCTGCTCTGAGTGCCTAGTAGGACAGTCTCCCTCCAGTGTTAATGATTTCCGCCCGATTGGCTAGCAGCATTTCTGCCAGCACAGGTTGGAATGAGGCAGCAGTGTGGGTGACGCTGCCATCTGTCCCAGTAAAGTGCCCTGTGTGGTGCCCAGCTGGTGTGGAACTGCTAACGAAGGAGGGAGTCTCATCTCGCTCTTTCTCTCAGTCTTTTTCTTTTACTCACTCGATCTAATTTAAGAAACTGTAGACCAAGTCAAGTGAGTAAGACCTCTGTCTAATTCTCGCTTAAGATATATATGGACATGTAAAAATGGGATGTTCAATGTAATCCATGTACATTTTATTACATTTGGGTCATATATAATATATCAATAATATATATAAAAAAAATTATATATCACATTCAAAAAAAAAAAGTTTCATATATGTGTGTACTTTGTATTTTTATATTGTTTATATAAAGACACATACTTAAAGCAAATATTTTGAAAAATGTTACCATGTATTTGCATGTTTATATTTTATTCATATAAATTATATCATACATTAATGTATTTTATATATAAATGTAACATATATTTATTAAAATATATACGTGTGTGTATGTATTTATTTATACAAAATAAATATACTCAGTATATTAATATATTATGTAAATAAAAACTTATTTTGGATGTGATTAATCATTTGTCAGCATTAATACATATACATATATTTAAGTAGACACACACATTTTATATATGCATGCATATTTAAATATTGTAAATACTATAAAATACATATCTAATAGAATGTAAGTATTTTTGTTACTTCATAAATGATCATGTATTGTTTTCCTATTTAATGTTTTAAATTATATTTAACATTTATATTACATATTTTTTGTCTTATTTTGGTGAACATGCACCGATATCCCACCCTCATCCTGCTGCCTCAAATTTGACCAATCATTTGTTTGATTTTGACAATCTATTTTCATCCCTGTTTAGTTATTTTTCTCTTATTCTTATTCTTTTCCCAGTGTCTCACCACGCAGGTCTCTCTCTCTCTCTGGCACCTCGTAAAACAGCTCTATCTAATTGCTGCCGTTGGCTTTTTGGCAGTGTGTAGAGAGTCTGTCTCTGAGGAATAGAGTGAGGCTGTGTTTAAACTGTGCAAACACACACATTTGTGTCAGTGAGCGGAGGGTCTACCGCATTTACTGCCCTCAGGGCTTCTAGAGGGAAGAGCTCAGCAGGTCTGTCTGAAGTTCAGCGCATTATCAACTCCTCTTCTCTCCCACCGCTGTAACAGCACCTCCTAATCCACTTCATCCGCTTGTGATCTAGTGCTGCAGTATGTGAGGGCAGGGCCGATATTTCAGAGTTATTCCATGTATATCCAATGTTCCTTTCCAGGGACAAGCTTCAGTAATTTTCTAGTCTTATTTAAAACCACAAATTTTAAATATTAAACTGGAAAGATCTTTGTTGTTGTTGTTCTTGTTGCTATGAACATGAAAATGTCTTCAATCTGTTTTATGATAGGAAAAATACAAAACAATAGACTCACATCATGTCTTTGGGACACAAATATCTAGGCAAGAATGTCATAAATGAGTTACAACTATCTAGAAACCATTTAGAACCCTCTAGAAGCCACTCTGAATAATCTAACAACTCCCTAGTGACCACCCTAGAAAAACCCTAGCAACCGTTCTGAACAACCTAACAATGCCTTTAGTGAGCACACAGAACGGCCTAAAAAACCCTAGCAACCACCAAAACAACCAATCTATTTCCCAGCAACCAGAACACAATAAAACTCTTAGCAACCACCCAAAACACCCTAACAACCCCCTAGAAACCACACAGAACACCTTAGAACCCTTAGCAACTACTGAAAATACTTTAGTAACCAGATAAAACAATGTAACAACCTCCTGGCAATCACCAGAACCACCCAGAACACCTTAGCAACCACTCAGACCAGCCTAAAAACCAACTAAACAACCTAGAAACCACCAGAACACCCAAAAAACATTTACCCAGCGTCTGAACAGGGAACGTTCTCATAGCTTCGGCAAACATTCTCTAAAGGAATTCTCTTAGAATATTAATCTAACAAGAGACTAAAATGTTCTAAAACATTTTGAATAACGTTCTCATAACCAAACAAGAACGTTTAATACAACATCTAAAAAACTGGACATTTTTGAATGTTCTAAGAATGTTCAACAATAACGTTTTTATAACTTAATTGGAATGTGTGTGTGTGTTTTTATAACATAAAATTGTTAGCTGAGTAGCAACCATCCATGACACCATAACAACACCCCAGTACACCTTCAAACCCTTAGCAACCACCCAGAACACTTCAATTAGAGACAAAAAATAACAACCTCCTTGCAACCACCACAACTACCTAGCAACAACTCAGAGCACCCTGTCAACAACAACAACAAAAAATGAAAAATCTAAAAATGTTCAATACATTTTAGCAGATGTACAGAAATGCTCTGGCAACCATACGGAACATCCTAGCATTATGAATCATTTTCTTGATAAAATGTAAAAATCTAGTTTAATATGGACCAACAACATGGCATGAAAAAATTAGACATTAGGACCTTTTTTTCAAAACTAATTAAAATATCAGAACATCACAGGGAAATATAATCCACTGCTTTTCTAAATAGTAAATGCACCATAATGGCCTGTTGAGCATATTGAGAAATGCAACGCATGATAGACATCTTTTGTACATGTACAAGCCCGTCTTTATCTGTCACTGATTCTTTCTTCTGTCTCTCTTCTCACACTGCTGTTGTGAATAGATCAAAGCTCTCAGACACATTGTTGACCTGTCATTTGTGTAGATCTGTCCATTTGCAGTCTATTCAGTTCATTCTCTATGTCCAGGGCATCACAGTCTGCATGGTGCTGTTTGTTGAGACGCTGAGCGCTCCGCAGAGAGGTCAAAGGTTTGGCCCGGCTACTGTGTCGGGGTCACCGAGAGCTTGGCTTGGGGTCAGAGGTTGCAGGGGTACAGTAGGATGGTCCGTGACTTGGCACTCCATCACAGAGCCTCAGTGTGAGAAAGCAAAAGCTTTCTTTGAGGTGGCATCCTCTCAATTTGCTTCAAACTCACCTCCCATTCAACCTGTTGCTATGAGATTCGCTGGTGAGCACAGGCGAATTCAGCCCCCCCTGGGCCATTCTGGGCTTGTCCGTATTGTCCCGGTTGTGTAAGAGGTAATCATTAGATGCCATTAAACGGCGGGAGCGTTTAACAACTTATTGGGTGGCTGAAAAAAGTCTCAACGCCCAAACCTGAGAAAGATGGAGACTGTTAGAGGAGGTGAAAGCAATGAAAGAAATTACAGCAAAAATAAAAGAGCGAAACACAGGATTGCGGTGAAGACATTAACAAGCGGCTGCATATTGTCTGTTTCTTTTGTGCTGGAGAGAATGGGTGGAGCTCATTCAGAATGATATAGGGTGAGAAAGAGAGAGGGCCAGAGGAACAGAAGCATAGTCAATGTTAGCTTGTAAATCCCACAAATGCTTAACTTCATTACATGGCAATTATCATCAGTAATTGGGGAGACAATGGCTTTGGCGTCGTTTCAGGGCCGGGATTAGGGGGAGAGAGGGGAAAGCCTGAAAGGGTCAGGTTTTTTACATAGTATAAACTGAATAGGACCCTGGTTACAGTGGGAACAAAAGCAGTGTACCTATTCTTCTGGAGTGGTTAAAGTTTAGCCTTAATGTGAGTGGGAAGTTACCAATCTGTAAATGTTACAGTTTGATCGGTGGATGGGCGGAATAGCTTTAACTACTTTAGGGTCATGTGTAGGTAAACGCAAGTTCACCTTGGTGCTTTACTAGGGAATCAATTATCTATTTACTTCAAACAGAGGACTGACATTTCATAGGAAAGAGAAGTCATAAATTTGATTTATTTTATGTTGCGTTTGTTTGGCAACCCTTGTCTCCACAAAGTGTCAGTCAGTGCTCAGGTTTTTCAAAATACCAAAGTTTGCAATCATGAATAACAAGTATCAAAACAACCTGCACGAAATTTGCATCAAATTCTTCCCAATCACACATTATTTAGGTATATGTATCTTAAATAATTACACTAAATTACACAATAGAAATATATGTATTATACACTATCATTTCAAAGTCTTGGGTCAGTACAATTTTTTTTTTCAAAGAACAGTAGAAAGGTTTTTAAAAGAAGTCAAACCAAGGTGATATTTATTTGATTAAAAAAATGGTAAAAACAGGAACATTGTTTTAATATATTTTAAAATGTCATTTATTCCTGTGACATAAAGCTGATTTTTCAGCATCATTACTCCAGTCTTTAGTGTCACATGATCCTTCAGAAATCATTCTAATATGCTAATATGCTGACTAAGAAGCATTTATTATTATCATTATTTCAAATATTTAATTAATCACATCCAAAATAAGTTTGTTTTTTATGTAATATGTGTTTATGCTGTATATGTATATGTATATATATATATATATATATATATATGTTATATATAAATACTAATACATACAGAATATATTTCACAAATATTTTTATTTTTATAATTTAAATTGTATTTAATTTATGAATTATTAATTAATATATTTAATATAGGAATATAACATTTTTCTTAAATATATATAACAGCATATGCACGTGTTTGTTTTTATATATGCATAATAAATATACACAGCACACACACATATTATGTAAACAAAAACTTTTATTTTGGATCATTTCATTTTTGGATCATAATCATTTGACAGCACTAATACATACACTTAACCCAAACTTTTAAAAGATTGTATATACTCACACAAATGTAAATAATGAAAATATTTTACTTTAATCAAGCTGCAAGCTTATATTTAGAAGTTCTCTATATTAGTAGCACAGGAACGTCTTATTAAAGACTTCACTGTCAACATAGCTCTGGCATCCAATCAACAGCCTTCATCTAGTCGTGGCCTTTAGTGCTAATCCAGCTCAAACACTCGGCTTTATCTTTTCTGCAGTAAAAGACGATCCAGTTACTCTTGACACATGCCAAAGTTCTCACTCAGTACCGGATGCTTTCCTTAAATACTAGTGGACAGGTAGGAGGCATAATAATATTTCGATTGATTGAGACCTTCCTCTTCTCGGGTTCAAGCCAGCATAATAATGATATTGGCGGAGGTCAACAGTGCTTGGCTGCCATCATCACTAGCTTATTAACCCTGTGGCCCGCAGAGATCCACACAAACACATCGCACAAGAGGCTCATTCAGGCCTCAGGTTGGCCAGGCAGAGAGAGGGGCTGAGGTATTATAAGACCTAATCATGCCGAGGTCAAATATTTATGAAAGCTGCTTAGAAAGAATGTGTTCTAAAGTCGATGCAGTTCAGAGTTAACATAAACCCTCTTAAAGCACCCAGAATTATCAAATCCAGCTAATTCTAAAGTAATGATGCTAATGCTTTTTGTTGAGGACTCTTTTTGACTTGTATGAAAGGCTGAGCTGTTTGATAGTTTTGAGACAGATTAGGTTTATTGATTGTAATGATGATAGATATCAGTGCACTCAAGCCCACTTACATTTGTCATTAGGTCCTATACTTGACTTTCATTGCATTTTATTTTTCTCAATTTATTTATGTTGCCAATAAGAAAAGTGAAAATCTATTAACATTTAAATATACTATTTTATTCCATATTAAATCCTGTGCTGCATGGAAAATACCAATAATGTTATTATTATAACAATATAAAAAGTTTGATATTAAATTTTATTTTCTTTAATGCCACATGATCCTTCAGAAATCATTCTAATATGCTGATTAAGAAACATTCGTAATTATTGTTAATGCTGAAAACAGTTGAGCTGCTACATATTTTTTGAAAACCAAAATTTGTTTACTATATTCTGAGATATTTATTTCTTTTTCTTTTTATTATTTATTTATTTATTTTTTTTAATGTATTTTACTCTTTGGTGGTGGTCTTTTAGAGTCACTTCTAACCATTCGGGCTATGATTTTATATCTAACCCAGAATAGGCGATGACCTTTGACCCTTACCTTGGCTCTCCTTTTCATATATCATAATGTTTAGTAAAATGTTTTTATTTTTCCTTTCAATATTATTTATGAAAAAAGGAATTTGAAAACGACATATGAAAGCGGTGCACCGCATTCCTCTGGAATATTTATTATTATTAAACACAACATTAACATTACGAAACATTAAGATTGTTTTACATGTTCTCAGTGCAATGAATGGTTAATATTTATTTTGACATAAAACATGTAAAACATACATTTGGTTTAACCAACATGCCAAAATATACCAATATGGAATGTTAGAATTTCTTTCTTGCTTGCTTTATTATTATTGTTGGTATTGTTATTATTATTTTAAATAAAACATAATATGAAAGTAAATAGCCAATCTTTGGACCGAACACAAAATGAAGCATTAGATTATTTAATAATAA
>JAUYWG010000464.1:0-15015 GCA_034779775.1 Enteromius afrohamiltoni | reverse complement strand
GTATATTTAAGAAAAATATGTTATGTACACATTTAAAATATTTGTATAATATATCAATAACATAATAACATTTTTTAGCTTTTGTATATTAGGACATTGTCCCAGTGACAGCTTCGCATTTTCCCCCCTGAGTGTATTAAAAAACAAGCAAGCAGTACATGAATCTGTATTTGTGTATTCGGTTGGCTTGGGAACCTATTTGGGTACTGTGCTATGTTTGACATGCTGCAATATTAGTGGCATGGGTTTAGTTTGCCCTACGCAGGCATTCTTGGTCTAAAAACGCACCCTGGTGCTTATCACATTTAATTCCCTAAAAATAGCGCCCGGCAGAATGCGAGCTGTGCGCAATTCCAACATAGCTGGGATACAGGCTGTCCTGTGGAGGCTCTACATTAAGATAACATAGGATGGGGAGGGAGGGAACGCAGATTGCGCGTGTGGCGGAGAGTGAGCGGTTGGTGCGCGTCTTGGAGAGCGCCGAGCGCACAGCAGCACCGTGCCATGTAACGTGAGCGCTCGCCCGGCCACCTGCTCCGACTTGGACTCGTCTTACCCAGAAGAGAAAGTTGAGCGCGTAGAGCAGACAGCGCAGACACTTCACCGAATCCTCCCGGGCCATTCTGAGCGCACCAACTGCTCGCCAAAAGGCCTCATTTTAACTTCTGCCACCACGGCACCATAACCGCTGAGGAGAAAAGTTAAGTTTAACAATCATACAGCTTGCTTGAGATGTCGTGTCGCTGCTGCAGAAATCAGTCTAAGGGGTCTTGGTCTCCCAGTTTGGCCAGACTGAACTGTGGGGTTAAAAGCTAAAAATCAGCTTAAACTATTTAAAACTAGCCAGACAGGATGGTAGACCATCTTAGACCACCACAGAACATCTAAAGACCATCTGGAGACCAGTGAAAGGGCATCCTAAACTAGTTAAGACCATCAGGCTGGTTTAAGATGTTTTAGAGATGATTAAAATCATACCATGTCATAAGTCCTTGTGCGCGTTCAGCGCGCATCCAGAATGTCTTGAAATGGTGTTAGAAATATCAGTGGGGGTGTTTAGAAAGAAACATATGACTTTAAAAAGAGCACGTTCCAACTTTCTCCTCTCCGGCGGCTATAAAATTCACTTTGACACTTTTCACACCAAAAAATAAATAAATAAATAAAATCCCGGAGTATCCAAAAACGCTCAACGTTTGGAAAGCACTACACAGACGATCCCTTTATATTTTGTCCAACATTGAAGTTGCAGGAAACTCCTCAAACTTACTAACTTATCATACTTATATTCCTAGCGGAGCTGCGCGCAACAGTCGGGCGTTTTCGCTGCGATCCATTCACTGCCACTGTCATTCCGGGCGTTATATACTCCAGTCAGGGCCAGCTGTGTGCACCTCGCCTTTCCACAAGTGTTGTGTTTAACTTGTGCTTGTAAGAGACTTTCGCTCCAAACGCGCGAGTGTCATCCGGAGCAGCGGTGCCTCCGGGTCCTAAAGGCAAGCTCCGGGTCATCGTATCCATCCCGATTATGGCAAGCCGTGTTAATATTTATTCATAGACCTATAGACCAACTAGAGTCTACATGCATAGGCCTAAACTATGCACTATGGAAAATAATTTATGCAAATGAAATGAAAATTTCATCCCACGTCTTTTCCTTTTCTTTCCTTTCCTTTCCTTATATGAATCTATGGTTCAGATATCGACTATTTACTTCATAATAGTGAATATTTTAATTGTTGCTACTAGTTTTACTGTTAAATATTTAACATGCATTGTAAGTTTCATTAACTTAATTTGTTAAACACTAGTATTCCTTTTCTAGCTAATATAATTATTAATATAAATATTACGTGTTGCAGCTTTAATATTACATGCTAGTATGCTATAATATAGTATTCTAGTTATATATATATATATATATATATATTAAAAAAGCTACACAGTAAAATAGTTTTTTGGTTATTTTTTGGGTTCCTTATATTAATTCTAATATGTCATTCTACCCACTTAATCTGTTTCTGCTCATTACAAACGCATGCTTCAGCAGCTCTTGGCATGTATCCAGATCCCCGCCTCTGTAATATCAAAATGCCGGGGTGAAAAGGTCAGATCTGATGGGCGTATTATTATCTTGAGAAAGACTGCCACAATCTGCTATTGTCTGAGAAAGTGTTGATGAATATTACTAGGCTGCAGCTATCTGGTATTACTTTATGAATGTCCATATAAATATTAATTTACCAAAGCAGTAATAACTTAAGTAATAAGTTGTTATAATGAATCCAAAACATTGGTCAAGGAAAAGACTTAACCTTTACACTGATTATACTCGCATATTACAGCACTTCATTAGTTCTCTCACAAAGTGGCTTATTCTAACACTCAGGGTTTAAATATTAATAGCTAGGCGATAATTGTTAAACATTTAAAGACTTTAAAATGACTTTAAAAAATCAAAGCAAGACATCACTTCCGTTCACAAGGATACAAAACCAATACAGTCTGCATTGTATTATTTGGAGCATCCTGCTGACTGACTGATATTACTTGATATTTTAGTGTGCAAATATAGCACCAGGAAGCTCAGATGAGAAGAAATATAAAAAGACAACTAGAAATAGCTTTCAAACTGCCACAAATGCAGATGGAACAGTCATCAGAGGAGCCACGTTTCCTGTTTATGAGCTCGAGCTTATTTTTATTTGATCTAAATTGAGAGCTGAGGTGCAATGTCAGTTTGCGGAACACTTCTTGTCTACAGCTGTGTGGTAACTTTGTCTTGGAAATAAAAGGTTTTAATGGGATGTTTTATAAAAGCCTCTTCCACCACAACTGCTCCGAGTCATAACTGTCTACAATGAGCGTGGGGTCAAGCTGAGGTTTTTTTTTCTCTCAAGAGACAGCTGGGTAGTTACATTGTTTTCCACGGGAAAATTTCTAGTGGTATGTGTTACAAAAGCCTCTTAAACACAGACAGCACCAAATTCTAACTGTGTAGTTATAGAGGGTCTGAACTGTCATCCCGTATCGCAGTCAGTGCTGCCCTCCAAAGGCCAAAGTTGTGTGAAACCAGTCAAATGAGAAACTAAACACAATAGACAATAAACACAACAGAATTGCAACATTTTTAAAAATTTTATATTTTTCATGCTTAAGTTATACACTCATATTATTTAGTAAATGAGGAAAATGGGTGAATGAAGAATTTAGAATTTAGTTTCAAAAAAAGAAAAATATATTTTGAAGAAAAATATAATATAAAAATAATTTAATATTGTTATTAAAGTTTTATATTATTTTATATTAAAGTTTTATCATCATACACACCAGCACAAACATATCTAAATAAATAAATGTATTCATATTAAAATAAATAAATGCATACATGTTATATTAGTATATATTAGTGTATATATTGGTAATTTGAACATCTAATTTAGCAATATTTACAGTATAATTACAAGGACAGTCGTTTTTAACAGGATGATGTCAAGTAGATAACATTTGGCCAGTTAATATTTCACATCAAAAACCACACACAACATTGTTTTGAACTATGTGCTAGAAACCAACATAAACATCCACTGCTAGAGAAAAAAACACATTTGTGTAATGTGCATAATAACAATATAATGCACTTTAATCCGTGGACGTAGTTATGTAGTTGCGCCAGTAAAGAACTACAAATCCCGTGCGAGCCATTCAAAAAAAAAAGTCGACTTCCGCGCAGCGCCATCATCGTCCAATCACATCACACGCCCTTCACGTAAGCCCCACCCCTACCAACTTGTGTTTTTTTCCTCCCCTTCAGTTCTCCGCTGCCTGCGACGCCATATTGACGAAAAACACCCTTTCTCAAAACGCCTGAAACACTCTCTCCGCCAGAATGTTGTACCTTGAGGATTACCTCGAGAGTGAGTATATGAGCTATTTTGGTGGTTCGTGTTTGTATTAGAGGGCCCAGGAGTGTGAGAGGGCCTTTTTTTACGTGTGAATGTGTCGCAGCCCTTAGCCTGTAACGCGCCTCTGTTCTTCTCCCCGGCAGTGATCGAGCAGCTACCCATGGATCTCCGCGACAGGTTTACGGAAATGAGAGAGATGGACCTGCAAGTGCAGAGTATGAATTCACTTTAAACTCACTCTTCTGCCGTAAAACATCACATTTGACCTTGACTAAATCAGAAAGCCCTTCATATTAGTGGGGGTTTGTTTAGTGGATTTGCATGCGTGTGGAGCATGCATGTATTATGCACTCGCTTCCCATCAGCATGCAGCATCATGTGAAAGTTAAGCTCAGCTAACTAAAATCTTGGGATTCCCACGCATTATTATTATAGTTTTTGGTTTTTTTTAGCCCTCCACTGACACTGTCAGTTCCTCCCTACTGATATAAATAGGCTCTTCATAGTCTTCATCACACTGTTATTGCATTTATCTGCTTACTATTATAGGTTTTGCATGGAGTGTAAACCGTGAGTATTTAATTTACTTAGTAACACATTTTTGTTTGAACCAGTAATCAGTTTAGCCATGTTTATAGTACAATAATTACAAGGACAGTCGTTCTTGACAGGTTTCTCCACTAATCTCACGTACAAGAACATGCCCAGTTAATAATTCACACCAAAATAAATGAATAAAGATGCTTGATATATTTTTTATTTATAGCAAACCTAATTTACATCTATGAAATATTTTTTTCTTTTTCTTTTCATTCTTATTTTGAGGTGAGTGCGACCCCGGGCCTGTATCATAAAACAAGATTACCAAATAAACCAGGTTTATTTAAGTTAATTCCGATTTATTGTGAGTTATTCTGATTCAAAATAAGTCAAACTAACTGAAATAAGCCTGAATTATTTGGTAAACCTGTTTTACGAAACAGGCCCTTGGTCTTTTTCAATTGTTACGGTTCATGGATCACCCTTTGTGGGGGTTGAACCTACAACCTTTTAATGATCTACCCAGACCTTTACCAACTAGGCTACACCACCTCCTCTGTTGAAAGGTTCAATTCTGCGATCTGTCCATAGGCTCCACAGTGGCCAATCGGTGTGATTTCGAGTCGAGTGTCGGTTCTTTACTCACTTCTGCCCCGTTCTTTTGTTCAGATGCGATGGATCAGCTAGAGCAGCGGGTTAATGAGTTCTTCACTAATGCCAAGAAGAACAAGCCCGAATGGAGGGAAGAACAGATGGAGATTATTAAAAAGGTAAAGTACAGATGCATCTCAGTTGTTAAATGTTTTAGACTTATTAAAAACAATTGCATAAGGGGTAATATTGATACTAGAATTCAAATGGGACATTTTTTAAAGGAATAGTTCACCCAAAAAATGAACAATTTCTGAAAATGTACTTGTCCTCAGGTCGTCCATGACATAGACGAGTTGGGTTTTTTTTTTGTTTTTTTTTCCAATGGGACAGATTTGTAGAAATGTAGCTTTATATCAATTGCTTATCCTCTGCAACGAATGGGTGCTGTCCAAAACAACTGATATGGCATCATAATAATCCACATGACTCCATGTTCCCTCTTTTAACATTGTGTAGGCTGAAAAGCTGCATATTTGTGATAAATCTTTCCTCTATCTACATATTTCTTCCTAGAGTTTAAAGGCTATATTTTTCTGAATCGAAATGTTAGCGTAAACAATCCAAAAGAGTTATGGATATGTTGGATGATTTTTTTTTTTTTTTTTTTTCTGGGAAATGACTGTTTTTTTTTTTTTTTAAATACAAATACACAGCTTTTCATTGCAAAAGACATTAAAGGAATGGGGTTGTGAAAATGTCTTGTGATGTTTTTATCAGCTCTTTAGACGCTCATCCTGACGGCAAGTTGTTCAGATGAAGAAACGCTCATCTACATCTTCGATAGCCTGAGATTGAGTGTATGTTTTAGGTGAACTATTCCTTAAAGCTGATGAAATTTGCAAGCGAGCGGCCATATAAAATAGCTCTTTCTGTTTATCAGGACTACTATAAAGCTTTGGAAGATGCAGATGAAAAGGTCCAATTAGCCAATCAAATCTATGATCTGGTGAGTAGCTTGGTTTCCACTAGGTGGCAGCACATCATAGATGGTGTATAAGCAATGGCTTTTAAAGGGATGCTGCTGTTACTCCAGCTGGTTAAGTTATCAACGCTGATTGCTTTTCGTGTGCTTTAATTCAAGTGATTAGGAATGTCTTTTATTCTAGTCAAAATGTGCATAATAGTACATATATCGGCGTCTTGCTGATCTTCTGCTGATGTTGGGGTCTCTTCACGTAGGTTGATAGACACTTGCGGAAGTTGGATCAGGAGTTGGCAAAGTTCAAAATGGAGTTGGAGGCAGATAACGCCGGCATCACAGAAATCCTAGAGAGACGTGAGTGGCACCTGTCTTCATAGTTTGTTGAAAGGCTCAATTCAATAATGCTTAAAAGCTAGGAATTGCATCATGTTTTTAAAGATGGTGTGATGTTTTAATGTGTAGCAAATAAACTACTACTAGCTTAGTCTTTGGAAAAGTACTTTATAGGAAAAATGAAAGCTAGTGTCTGCGTTTAGTCAACTGATCGTCAAACCAGTCTCCTGAAAGTCAGTTTTTCTTTTCCCAGGGTCACTGGAGATGGACAGCCCCTCTCAGCCTGTCAATAACCACCACGTACATTCACACACCACTGTGGAGAGTAAGTCTGTTCCAACACGATGACTGCTCCTTGTTTTCTTGTTTCAGTCTTCTTACCTGCTTTGTGTGTTTTTTGACAGAGAGGAAGTACAGCGCGCCAGCCCACCACACTACTGAGCACGTACCAGAAAAGAAGTTCAAGTCGGAGGCCCTTCTGTCTACACTTACGTCTGACGCTTCTAAAGAAAACACACCAGGTAAACTTACTGTCACCATATGAAAACATGTCAGTCGCAAGACTTTTTAACTCTTTGTGCACTTTCATGCATTGCATTTGTTTGATCAAAACTATAGTAAAAACGTAATATTTGTGACGACAAAGCTGAATGTCCTAAGTGTCACATGATCTTTCAAGAAGAAACGTTTCTTGTCGCTGTTCGCATTTTTGGAAGGGTCATTTTTGTTCAAAAAAGGTTCAAAAGAATGGCATTTAATGAAATTGAGATCATTTGAAATCGATTTATTATTTGATTAAAATTCTCATTGGACACACTTTTTAATGATAGTGTTTGATGCATTAGTTATTTAGTTCTTTTTCCTGTCAGAGGAAGCATCAAAGAGCCATTGTTGCCAAATACTTGTTCAAAAAGATTTTATTTTTTTTTTAATGTAGAGAAAAAAAGAAGGAATATTCTTTTGAATTTGTTTACTAATAAAACTATGCATGGCAATAAATCACAAAAATAACTACAGTTCATGTAAGCCTTTTTAATCACTCTCGTACATGCATTTTGTGAGAGGATTTTTAAACTAATCTAACAACGCATTCTTTATTAAACAGTATGGGGCAGTTTCCCGATCACATTAAAATAAAGGTTAAGAGCTGTCTAAACCGGAAAAAGCTTGCACTGAGATATCTTAAAATACATTATTGTCATTGTTTGGTCTTAAAATGCTCACAGATAATGCATTTTTGTAAGACATGTTTCTAAAACTTCTTAAGTGTCCTAAATTAGCAAAGGTCTAGTCCTGGCTTAATCTAATCCCTATTTGGGAAAGCAGCCCTATGAATCATTCACAGTAATTTCCAGCAAAATCACTGCTAATATAGCAGATATTCAGTAGAACTGCAGCCCTTATCCTAATCACAGTGTCAAGGGAAATTTGTCATAATCCTGCTGTACATATGAGATTAGTTATGAATCATGTTTCTGGTCATATATGTAATGGTATTTTGTGTGTTGCAGGTTGCAGAGTGAACAGCACGTCCTCTTCCAACAGCGTGTATAACGTCAACTCCTCCCAGTCGCTTTCCTCTTACAACCTGAGCCCACTTCCTGCCGGGCCCGCTGCAGGGGCCGGGGCCATTTCCATGGCAGCAGCTCAGGCAGTGCAAGCCACAGCACAGGTAAAATTGTCATCAACCCTCTAATTCTAGATCTGTTTGTACCCCCTCCTCCCTTCACTTCCTGTTTCAACTATTTTTGGCCTCTAGAGGGTTCTTTTTTCCTCCTGTCTGTTATTTTTGTGTCGGATTGTTTTCCTGGCACTCTGCCCATGTTAATTTCAGCGTTCACTACACACTTTGATATTGTTTCTCGAAGAAAATCATATCAACACGTCCTGTAGATTTCATTATAAGCTCTCCTGTATATAAATAATAGCAACTGTTTTAAGATATTGACACTATATATTTTGACTAATTATAAAGCTCCAAAATAAAAGATTTTAAAATGTATGAGATTAAAATTTGTAAGTTATTATAAATATTATATATTATATACATATTTTTTGTGTTGTTGTTATTAATTTAATTAACATTTCCTTTAAAAAAAAAATCACAAATCAATATATAGTTGCTGTCAAATGATTTTTTGTAGTATGTATTATGTGTATATATAAATACCTAAACATGTTTTTATATATTTAGTTTATTTCTAATATAAATATAGACATGTAAATTATTGTAAATATTTTAGAAATATATATTGTATATGTGTGAATTTATATATACATGATAAATATATTATGCAAACAAAAACTTTTATTTTGGGTGTGATTAATCATTTGATAGCACTAATATAGGCCTGCATGTAGGAACGTGGCTTTTATATATATATATATATATATATTTGTGTGTGTGTTTTTTAGATGAAAGAGGGCAGGAGAACTTCCAGTCTCAAGGCCAGTTATGAAGCTGTCAAGAACAATGATTTCTTGGGGCGGGAGTTTGCTCTGAGCCGGGACACCAGCAGTTATTCGTCTTCTGCACTGGCGAACACACTCACACAGCCCCTCACGTCCAACAACAGCTCGGACTCTCGCACAGGTCGCAAGACCAAGTAAGACTGTTTCCATATCCATTGATTTAGCTGCTGAACGAGCCACTCTGATACATATTTGGGGTGTATTTGTGCATTGTGCCTCCCCAGTATATGTCAAATTGATCCTTGGTTTAATTTGAAACCATTTCTTGCTTGGCTTTTCAGAGGCAACACTAAGTCTTCCAACCACCAGTCCTCTTCATCCTCCTCTTCCTCTTCACTGTCATCCTGCTCGTCGTCATCAGCATTGGCTCATGAGCTGGTACAGACCACCGTCACAGAAACTGACACCAGCAGTCAGGTGGACTGGACCTATGACCCCAACGAACCCAGATACTGCATCTGCAACCAGGTGTGTTCACATCACGTCTCTGTTATACAGCATTCCAGTAACACTAGTATTTGTAGCGCTCTTACTGTGACTCTGAATTGATAGGCATGCTAGAACACTTCAAACATAAAACAGTGTTTAAGCGTTAAACAGTAAAAGAATAAATGTGCAACATTGTGCAGAGAGGACGCTTTCTGTAAAAAAATAAAGCGCGTTCTGTAGGAGATAAATTCACCAGCCAGCAATTGGGTTTTATAGCCTTCGCCTTAATTTTCGCTGGTAAAGGTAAGAGTAATACCTCATTCAGAACTGTAAAGGGTCTGCTTTTATTTGTGTGCACTGACAGTAAACCTGATTTTATAAAATAAAGAATACAAGCGCGTTTTGCCTTCTGGTCTTGAACAGGTGCACTTCACAAAATGAGCCGAAACTCAGCGAAAAAAACATGATAAATATATCTATAGAAAGCTTTACATTACCACCAACGAAAACAAAAACGAATGAATTAATATAAATACCCTGTATAAATGACTTATCTTTAGGCGCGTCTATCTTTGCGACACGAACTCAGAATGAGTAATAATTCAAATGTGTTGTTTTTAAATTCTTCCTATTGTTTTGCCCCGACATATTCATGATAAATACTTTTGCTGGGGCATTGCGGCAGGATTATTGCGTGCTGAGCTGACGGCAGCTCTCGCTCTCTCTTCGGCGGGACAATAAACGCAGCGGAGTCACGGTCTTGTGTTGTATTGCCACATGGCAATATTTTAATCACTAATTGATGGATGTCTATAATATAAAAATAAGGAGAAGCCTAAAACAGGCCCGAGGCCCTGCCCGCGTCATTCTTTTATTTAAATAGCCTACCCTTTATGGCACCCTTTAATTAGCCTACTGTGCTGATAATTTGGGAGTTATTTGTTTGTTTGATAAATGTTGGTCTACCTTATTTATAGTGTTGCTCTAACAGACCTGTTATTGTTTTGTATTCTAGTGCAGTGTTCATTCTTAAATAATATAACCCTGCATGTAGCGCCCAGCTTTCAGCTCGTGCTGTTCTTTAATTTATTAAAGTTTTATTCATTTTGAAAGTGTCGCGATTTGCCTGTATCCATACTACACAAAAATGCGACTTTGCACTCCCTTGCGTCCGCAGCAGTTGGATGAACGGTTCTCGACATAAAAATGCAAGAGATTTCTACCTTTATTAGAGATAAGAGTATATTCAGCCCCCTCCCACCCGAAGCTTCGAATATTCGATGTTAATCACTACCGAATACTCAAAGCTCAAAAAATGGTATTCAGACCAGCCCTATGAGTTGGGACAATAAGTCTCTTTTCCTCAAGGAATTTCCTTTTCCCTTATCCTTTAATGGTAAACAGCCTAAAATAAAAAAAGGACAAACTGTCTCATCTGCTATCTATTTAATCAAAACTACAGAAACCTGTGATTTCTATTTATTATTATTATTATTATTATTTTTAGGATTCTATGATAAGTTAAAAAAATGCTATTCAAAAGTTTGGGGTACATTATTATTTTTTTTTCAGGAGAGTTGTGTTTAATGGATAAAAAGTCATAGTAAAAGTCTCTTTTTACCCCAAAAAACAATATGGCGCACAAATCAGCATATTAGAATGATTTTTCTAATATGCTGATTAAATTATATCAGGATTATCAAAAAATAAACACATCAGGGTTTTTTTCTGATCCCAGTTTCGTTGTTAGTTTAATCTTAAATGAACAGTTTATTCCTTCAAACAATTGCCAAATGTGATCAGATGTTTTGAAAAGGGGGGGAAAAAAACGATTTCTTGAGCTATTTTTAACCATCCCCAATAAAGCAAGACCATACAGGAAAATCAAAGACCTGTTTAGGGGGGTGGAGTGTTTGAGACTCCAATAACGGTTTGCAGAAGGATTTTGTGAGTGTGTGTGTTTTAGTTTATGTATGAGTGCAAAAGAATTGTCTCCCCATGAATGCATTTGTTTTATGGCCTCAAAAAGTAATATTGCTTTTGTCAAAGTATCAAAAATAGAAGTGTGTGTGTTTCTCTGAATAGACATCAAAGACAAAACGTGCAGTCTTTGTTTGCAGGTGCGCACATCCGTGACACTCGGCTGCAGGTATGTATGTGCGTGTTTGTCTCGTACGCGGTGTTTCATTCTCTCTCTGTCATTGTGCAGGTGTCATACGGAGAGATGGTCGGCTGCGATAACCAAGATGTAAGTCAAGCCTTCATCTCCAGAGACAAACAGCTACATTTCCTCTTCAAACAACTCACTCTAGCTCTGTCTGCTCTTGTGACCCTTGGGTGGCCACTATTTTTGAAGAGATGATGGAAAGCAGTCATAAGTGTTATTCTTCATATAATAAGATAATAATCTTATGATAAGTTAGTGTTCTAACAGAAGGAATATACAGAAGGAATAACTAAATAAAAAATATAATTTGCTAAGATAAAAATATCATTTAACAAAATTAAATATGGAACTATTATATATACTTTTACTATTCTAAAATATGTAATATTGCAATTTATGGTATATACTAAATTTATATATATGTGTGTGTGTGTGTATATATATATATATATATATATATATATATATATAGTCAAAAATATTAGCACCCTTGGTAAATAGGATAAATTAATCTGCATTGTTAATCCGTTTGATCTTTTATTTTAAAATAAATTCAGAAAAATCTAATCTTTGATAGGATAATAAGAATTAAAATTTGGGGAATATTATGAAATAATTATTTTTTTCTCAAAAACAGGCTTAACACAATTGTTGGCACCCATAGAAATTTTTAGTAAAATATCTCCAATGTATATTCATATTCTGGTTACTGTGTATTTCCACACATATATACATACATGTAAGAGATGTTTTTTTTGTTTTTTTTTTATAAAAGTAGGCTAATATTTATATAGCCTGTACAATGTTTTTTTTAATCATTCTTGGAATTCTTGGTCAATTTAATGGCATTTTTATTGCTGTGAGAAAAATTGGTTCATTTGAGTCTGACACTTTCCCTTGTTTTGCCCACAGTGTCCGATCGAGTGGTTCCACTACGGCTGTGTAGGTTTGACCGAGGCACCCAAAGGGAAGTGGTACTGCCCACAGTGTACAGCGGCCATGAAGAGGAGGGGAAGCCGGCACAAATAAATCCCAGACCAACTGGGCTGACCTCTTTGAAATGACTGTCCCCCTCGACTGAGAGTGTACATGTACCATCACCATGCGATCAGGGTGTGTAGATGCGAGATGCCTGGAAGATGGTGTGGCTGCTCTGTGTGTGTGTGTGTTTGTGTAATTCGCAACCAGGTTGGCCGTTTTTAGCAGGTGAATCTAAGCGCACACTGCCCTCGAAAGTTTTCCTGTTTTTATGTTTTTCTCTTCATCTCCATTAATCTTTATGGAGGCGAATGGGCAAGATGGTGTTGGGAGGCCCATGTTTTTTAACATTCAAGACATTCCTCGGCTTGCCATACGTGATGACCCTTCGCATCTGGCAGTTCCTGCTAGTCCATTTCGGCATCGTATGGATTGACATGATGCAGACTGGGAATTGTAGTCCTGAACTGTTTTATGGATTACAAGCCTCAAGACATTCAACTCTGACAGATCTTAATGGATCCGGATGTGAACAGATGAACGACAGCAACAGTGACGCCTCATTGCTCGCCAGTGAACGTGACCATTTTGCGAGATTATTTGTGTGTAATGGATAGATGTTTTGTGCTCCACTTAAAGGACAGGATGTTTCTTATTTTACCGAGGAGCTCTTAAGGTGTACAATAGAACAAATGAATAACTGTGACTTGTGTGTATGTTTGTGTGTCTGTGTCTTTAGGCTGTACTGCACTGATGTGGTGATACGTTTTGAGAGATGTGGGGGAAAAAAAAATAAAATGATCAAGAACTTTTGGTACACGCTGTCTGATTGAATGCATTTTGCCAAGTAGGACATGTTTCTTGGTCCTTGAACAACATTAATATCAACCCGTCGGTGCCCTCTGATTTTAGCAGGAGCGTGGGAAGGATATGAGAATTGAGCTATATTCGTAAAACAAGCAGAATGCATTTTTGTATAAATCCCTCTTGAAACCGTTTCTAAATTGTCCCACTCAAGCAAATGTTCTATTAATTTGTTTAATCCTAAATCATGAAAAACCATTTGTAACCAAAATGTGCTTTTGAATTTTGTGCTTTAAGTTCAGACCTTAATATCTTGTGAGTATTTTTATAGCATTACAGGTATTAAGAAAACTCCACAGTCAGAATGCATGATATAATACAGTAAATATTATATATAATATTCGATGGTCCTCTAATTTGATATGCTGTCATTAATCATGTCCACAATACATGCAAACAGATAGAAGCCACTTTGTATATTTAGAACATTTTGAAAGTTGTTTCTTTAAACAATTATATAAAGAGAGGATTATTTAAAAAAAAAAAAAGTTATGACTCCTCTGTAAGAAAAATACTATTCTCGTAAATATATATATATTTATATATAAAATATATATAATATGCTTGACACATTTAACAACTTATTTAGTATAGTTGAAGCCTTTTTTTTAGGAATAGTACAATATGAGCTATATTTTGTGCTTTGTTGGTCTTTCCAAGGACTAGCATGCATTGTGCTGTCTTAGCTGGGAATGTTTGAATTAAAGGGGGTTAACGCAAACCAGGTGCGCAAATCAAAAAGAGCAGATCCACACATCCTTTTTTCATTCCTCTTCATATATCTTTTCAATATTTGTTATAGTGACTTCTATTAAAACAGCAGCACGCTAGGTCTGGAGGCGCGTTTTGTAAGTATTATATAGGTTGTTAAAAACGTGACTTGTGCGCGCGCGAGAAATCCTCTATGAAAACGGCGAGGCGCGACGCGACGTGATGGCCACCGTCTCTCGCTCGTCTAAATTGACCAACACTTAAATAGGAATGACCGCTAAACACGTCCTGTGTCAAAAAGTCCTCTAAGGTAATATGTTGAGAGAGCCAAACATTCACAGCGGTTGGATAAAGTGAGGCAGGCGCTCTCTGACAGCGCGTGAAGGAGGCGTATCATTACTCTCAGTCATGAGGTTCCTCCTGCTCGGGAGTGTTTTCAATCAACCGTGTGGCTCAGGAGCTTTAAGAAGAAGAAAGGAGCCTTCAGAGAAACTTTTCGCTCTGTTTGGACACCCAGACCGTTAAAGCCAGACTTCACAACCAGCTCTGACGCACGTCGAATTAGTTCCAGATTTTCCACGATCATGTCCTGAAGCGTTTCTCAGATATGTGCGCTTTAACCCAGCGCGTCGGATTCCTGAGCTGCGCGTTTGAGCGCTCGTCGCTCGACAGCGCGCCGTGATCCGGAGGGATGATGCGGGGACCCAACGCGCTTTCCCAATGGTATGTGTCTTGACTCTGTCCAGGAACGTTTGCGCAGAAGTGGGAATGCTTTTCCGTGGGATGTGGGCGCTCCGCCGGAGGTGCTGCACTGGTCCCCTTCTGCTGCTGGGGATAGCGGTCGGGTTGTTTTACCACACTGTGACTATGCACCGGGACAGAACTGAGTTCAAACCCAGTCAGAGGGACCAAAGGAACAAATCTGCAGAGTTTGATTATAAACTACTGCTCAAGAACCCAGAGAGACTCTTATCTCTGCTAGAAGCGCCACAGACAGATTTTGTAAGTACTTTCTTTAATTTTAAAACTATTTATAGTTT
>JAUYWG010000463.1:0-15029 GCA_034779775.1 Enteromius afrohamiltoni | reverse complement strand
TATATATATTTTTTTTTTTTTTTTTTTTTTTTTGCTGACTTGCTAAAAAAGGTCTTTGTTTTTGTTAATCACATGCTTCATTTGTTTTCTCTTACATTTTACAACAATGAATGATCATTTATAATATTTAAGAATTATACATTATATATATATATATATATATATTTAATGTAGTTTAGACCATTGCATAAGTGTGTTTGTTACTTAAATAGGAGACATTTGGGTATGAATTATAAATACAGTATATAATGGCAGGGGAGAGAAAACCTAGCTAGTTGTTAAAGTGCTTTGCTCTGCTCCTGCCAAACACAGCTCTAATTTGCTTTCCCCATGATTGATTGATAGCATCATTTAACAGCGTCCCATTGCAGGTGCCCATCTTAGTTAAAGGCTCACGGTGCAGGACTGACTTCCTCCTCATCGGGTGTCCGCTCTCGGCCATCACAGTGGCAGCTCTTCCGTGTTGTGCGTTTAATGAATGGTTGATTGCGGCTCAGATTGCACATGACATTTATCTGTGTCACTGCATTCTCCCCTGTGATTGGCCGTCGGAACGAATAGCTGGAAGGTGTCAGGAAACATCCCATTCATCTTGCTGTTAAAGCCATTTTCATAACACTATCCCGCTCAAATGATGTGTTACTTTCAAACCCCCTTGATATAAATCTATACGATTATGATCCATTTCCCGCACTGCTATTTGTACAAATATAATATATCAAAAGGAGTCTGATCCGTCATGACGTCTTATTGCTTTTCATAAAGGTATATCTGCCCTTAATGTCTTAACAAAATTACCTCTCTGGCAGACAGGCTGGTATTGTAAAGAAATAGGTTGTGAGAGGAATGTATGAAAGCCTGATCTAAAGGTGCACAAAACGGCAAATAAAGCAGTTTTACCAAGAGACATAGACTAGCTCATAAATGATGCTTTGGGAGATGGAATGCCATCAGTATGCTGGGAGAAAATAATGCAAAATATGGTTCATGACCAGCAATAAATATTTATAAATTTATAAAAGTGTTTTTCAAAGGTATTAACATTTTAAATGTAGTTTTTAAATTAAACGTGACTATATTTATTCATAATTATTGTAGCTTTTAACGTTTTATTTATTTGTTTATGTAAATGTTTCATTTCTTTTTTCGAGCATGCCATTGAAAAAGTATGCAAGGTGAGAGGTGTACGCGCGCTGAGAGAACTCTCTAGAAGAAGTCTCTAGATTTGTCGCTAGTCGCTTTTAGGGAAAAATGTAGCCAAGGGGGTCTAAATATAGAGACAAAGTTGTGAAGTTGGCAACACTGATCTGTATTGACAACAGACCGCAAAGAATGATGGGCACGCTTGGGCTGATGGGAATTGTAGTTCCCGCTACCTCCCGTTCGCTCCATTCACCTGAGCAAACTTTTCTCAGAAGACCTATTGTTTTATCGAGTCATGTGACCACGGTATTATCAAAAAAATTTGATATTGTGGTACTACAATATCATATCAATATCGTATTTACAATACCGTTACATCCCTACTCACTAGTATATATATTTTTTTATATATAAATATGTGTCTGTTTTTTATTTATTATGTATTATTACTTATTTCATTATTTGTTCTCTTGATGTTTATTTATATAGTATTTATTTAATTGTATGTGTTGTTATTCAATTTAATATATCTTGGTGGCAAAATTTGAATTACAAGGATAATATAATATATCTTATTTACATGTTATTATTAATGTACAATTCATTTTTATTTATTTATTTATTTAAAATGCAGTTCTGGACCTTAGCATTCATGTCTTTGTTCCTCACATGGTCACCTTGTTTTTGCAGCAGCGAAGTCAACAACTGCCTTATTTATTCAAAGAAGCATTTGCCTGTCTCGTGATAGTATCCTCCTCGCTGCTAGCAATGTCAGACAGGCGTCCAGGAGTTGAGCGCTGAGGTAAACAAGGGCAACTGAAAGACGTAGCAAATGGCACGGTCCAATTGAGCTGTAATAAATCTGCTTTGAAGGTGAAAGCGAATGGCACAGAGCGTTTGAAGCTACCTACATTGTGCCCGCAGATATTAAAAGATTTGTTTCCCACCAAGCCAGCCACGATGAGCTGCAAGTTTTATGTATGGGTCTGTGTCATACGGGATAATAACCTCACACACGGACGACTGAGAGAGGCCATTTTTTTCTTCTCTGTCAGAGTCTTTATTCCACACCATTACTCAAAGAGACTAGGAAAAACCTAGTGAGGTTTCTGTCTGCTCCCTACACGGTGAGATGTCTTCTAAGGGCACATCCTGACTGAAATCAAACCACTGTAATCAAGCAATTCCAACGAGGAGACTCCATTATGCTGCTTAGGTTCTAATTGAATGCATAAATAAGCATAAGATACATTAATATTGGGTAAAATAGTCAATTATTTAATTATATAAGCTGTAATAATGAATGAATCAGAGGTAGCACTGTCAATCGACTGAAACTGATAGTCAAATTAATTACTTGATATGCTGATTAGTTAATCATTTCAGTTTAAGCAGGCACTAAATGCGTGAATGTTTAATTGAAGTCATTGTCATTCTTTCCAGCACAAACACGTCTCCTTTATATGTAAATGAAGCTCATTATAGGTTGCACCTTATTCACAGAAGACTATGCCGTTTGACTGATGTAATTAAAGTATGCTAAATCATGAAATTCATCACAGGGAATCAATATTTATTGATTTATAGAAGACATTACTATTGTACTGGCAGATAAAACTTTGATTTTGCGTAGCTGGTATTGCATTGCTCCAGTGATATTATTTTTTAAACTTGAAACTTCTCAGTGGATAATACTTAGAATATTCCAAATGAAAGCCTTGAGCAAAAACAGACAAATTTACTGTCACAAAACTTTCTAGTTTTTAATTAAGAAATGAATTAATGTTGATGTATGTTGGTACCCTGTGTTGGAACTGATGAGCGAAGCTAAACAAAACAGAAATGCCCACAACATAGCACAGTTGTTTTATATAATTAATATATCATGGTAATGTATTCAATACATTAATAAATCTTTAATTATTTCATGTATTCTTTCCTTTTTTATTTTGCTTTATCACTAAAAAATAATACATGTAATGAAATAATAGTTTTTTGATCATTTAGTATTTTAATGTAATATAATATGTTGTATAATTATATATTTTATATAATTTTGTGTGCGTGAACAGATTTTCTTTTAGATATTTAAAATGTAAACATTTAAATATTTAAATTAAGCATAAAACATTTTCTACATTTTTTTTTTTTTGCAATTATCCAAACCCACTTCATTTCTTAACAATATTTGCCAAGCACTGTAGTAAATCTGATTTCAAATACAACAGTTTCTCATGCATTTGATCAAATCATTTTTAGCTTCCCATTTTTCACACAGAAAAATTGGAAAGTTGTCCTTTTCATAGGGCTGCGAAACGGTGCCTTAAAATGCTGCATATGTAGGCAGCTCATTAGCTTTTGGAGCAAATCCAGACAGTCGACACATACAGGTGAAGCACAGAGACGCAAGCAGGCTTTCTCATCCTGGGCTGCACTGAAGATGGGCATCCTGTCAGCTTCACCCTCACAGATGGGTGGTTTGATGTCGATAAAATGCGATGGTGCCACATTGCAGCGCTGCGTCCAGCAGCTTGTTTGCTCATGGCTCAGAGCTCCTTCAGCCCTGTCTGATGTTGCTAACACCTGGTCTGGGCTGGCCCTCTCTACGGGGTTGGCCTGTTTTGTGTTTCCTAGAGCCAGGCATTGGCCCACTACAAAGGCACCAAACACGCCAAGAAGCTGAAATCCTTGGATGCCCCAAAATGCCTCAAACACAAGAGTTCCCAGGTCACCAGGGAAAATACCAACAAGGAGCCGCCTCAAGGCCTCTCTCCCTCCACAGCGGCCAGCAACACTGATAGAAAAGGTAAGAGAGGAGACGTTATCTCATGTTTACAAGCATCGCTGTTATTGCTGTGTTAGTGGTCAGCTCGTCTTGAACCATGACATGTATGATGCTAAGAGCAGTGTGTAGATTATTTTTGTGTTTATTATGTTTTTAGAGATTTGGCAGGTGATAAAGTAATGTGATAAAATGGCAAAACATTTCAGTTAAACTGTGGTCATTGTTGATTGAAGAAATTGTGAAAAAAATGGTGTTGCCATAATTTTGCAAGAAATCTCAGCAAAAGAACATGCATCTTATTGAGGACAACATTTCTATCATGGATTTTAAAAACACATAACTACTAAAAACACAATGCATGCAAAGAAAAATAATTAAATAACATTTGTTTGGCAAAACTTTGCAGGTGAAAGAAATCTGTTGTAGTAATTTTGCATGCAATCTTATCAAAATAGCCTGCATATTATTGGAGGTAAAATTATTTATAACTGCTCAAAAAAATAAAGGGAACACAATGTAACTCCAAGTCAATCACACTTCTGTGAAATCAAAATGCCCACTTAGGAAGCAACACTGACTAACAACCAGTTTCACATGCTGCTGTGTGAATGGAATAAACAACAGGTGAAAATTATAGGCAATCAAGGCACCCCCAATAAAGTAGTGGTTGTGCAGGTGGTGACCACAGTCCACTTCTCAGTTCCTATGCTTTCTGGCTGATGTTTGGGTCACTTCTGAATGCATTCTGAATGGTAGCATGAGACGGAGTCTACAACCCACACAAGTGGCTCAGGTAGTGTAGCTCATCCACTAGTAAGGTTTGCTGTGTCTCTCAGCGTAGTGTCCAGAGCATGGAGGCTCTACCAAGAGACAGGCTGGTGGAGGGCAACAACCCAGCAGCAGGACTGCTTCCTCCGCCATTGTGCGGAAGAACAGGAGGAACACTGCCAGAGCCCTGCAAAATGACCTGCAGCAGGCCACAAATGTGCATGTTCCTGATCAAATGGTTAGAACTCCATGAGGGCCCAACGTTCACAGGTGGGGGATGTGCTTACAGCCAAACACTGTGCAGGACATTTGGCATTTACCAGAGAACACCAAGATTCTCAAATTCACCACTGGTGCCCTGTACTCTTCACAGATGAAAGCACGTGTGACAGAGTCTGGAGATGCTATGGAGAAGGTTCTGCTGCATTCAACATCCTCCAGCATGACCAGTTTGGCATTGGGTCAGTAATGGTGTGGGGTGGCATTTCTTTGGAGGACCGAACAGTCCTTCATGTGCTAGCCAGAGGTAGCCTGACTGCCATTAGGTACAGAGATGAGGTCCTCAGGCCCCTTGTAAGACCATATGCCGGTGCGGCTGGACTTGGGTTCCTCCTAATGCAAGACAATGCTAGACTTCATGTGGCTGGAATGTGTCAGCAGTTCCTGCGAGACGAAGGCATTGATGCTATGGACCGGCTACCCGTTCCCCAGACCTGAATCCAATTGAGCCCATCTGGGACATCATGTCTCGCTCCATCCACCAACGCCACGTTGCACGTTTGAGTGTGACTCCAAATCCAGATCTCCATGGGTTAATAAATGTGTTATTTTAGCATTCCCTTTATGTTTTTTGAGCAGTGTAGTTAATAAAGTACTGTAGACATTTAATACATGCAAATAAACTTAAAAAAAATAAAAACTTTTTTTCAAAAATGGTGGATAATAAAATGGAAAATAGATGTTGTTACATTTTCTTTTGCTCTGCAAGATTTCACAGGTGGAAGAGCGTTGTTGCAACAGTTGAATGCTAAATTAGTTTGACGCTCAGCCTCAACAAAATAATCTCTGTCTTCAGAGTCTAAATTATGACTTTTAAAGTTTATAAAAAAGAATGCAAACACAATGCATGTAAATGAAACTAAGTGAAATAAATGTGTCAAAAAATGAATTTACATTTTCATTTAGACTAACAGGAAAAAACATGTTTAAAGAATGATTCATTTAAATGATTTAGAGTCGACTGTTCCTTTTGAGGAGACAATAACTTTGTACACTGTGCACTTCAAGATTTAAATCTTTAGATTTAATTAACTTTAATTGTGTTACACACTGCATGAAATCATTTTCAAAAATCCATAATATAATCCATAATTTTAGTTTTAACATTTTTTAGTTTTCCTGTATTAAATGACAAAATATTCACTTACTCACTAATATTTTTAATCATGATAAAAGATGAAAATCACTTTGGTATGGAGATAAGCGTTAAGATCATGTTTTTCTTTAGTATAACAGCACACTAAATATTAGCACCCTTTGTTTCAACATCTGAACATTTGTACCTAGAAACAATGGCGTGTGACATCAGGCTTGACAAGCCAAACTGGTCTGTGTTACAAACTTGTGTGTCACTAACCTTAAATCTGAAATATAATTGCGTCTGAGATTTCTTTGTACAAGCAAGTCCATAAGAGGAGAATCTTCATTGCACAGATGAAAACTCACCCAGGACACCCAGACATAATCTTCAAGTCTTGCAAAGAGCACTTATAAAAATGCAAGACATTCTGCGATTTATTGCCATTTTGTGCTACAGAAGAAACATTCATCAGATTTCCCTGGACAAGACTTGACCTCCTCTTCTATTTCAGTCACAAAGATCTCTCTCTGAACTGGAAACAAGAAATATGTTCCAAGAATCGACTTAAAAGCAATAATTTGAGTCCTAGGCAGGCGTTTTGCAGTAATTGTGTTGCTCTTGCAGCAGTACAGTAATTCACATTCATGTACACCAGTGGAAATAGCATGACGCCCACTTCAGGTTCTGGTTTTCATTGACCTGTCCTGATCTTGATGAAGTTATATATGGCTCGGGTGGTTCAATATGACTCGCAGTGCTGTTTCAGATGGTCCAAAGCAAACAGCATCCTCCTGTGAGTGTTTGTTAGCGATCCAGGGGTTGGCTGTATTCTCTGCTGGATTACAGCTGGATCAGGTTGCTGGAGTCTCGTGGCACAAAATTGTGTACGTAAGCACATTGTGGAATTAGGTGCACTCAACACATGTCTGGAACCTGTTCTGGAACCAGTGATTTACTTTGCTCTTTTTTTTGTTCTGCTTGTTTAGGCCCAGCAGTCAAGCTCGCCCAATCAAAATGTCTATTTGTGCTCAAACACCTGGTGTAATCTAATTTGTGGCATTTTAAGGCAAATGTGTAGCCTGAAGTCAGAGAGACGCTTCTTCACAAGCCGTTATTGTCTTATAAAGCAGTGCCTCATCTCTATGAGCCAGAGGAAATGCCGTTTGTTTGGACTCGTAGATGCAACACCAAACACATAAACACAAATAATGCACTAGCGTCAGCAGTTTGTGAACTGTGCATCGTCGTGCTATTCATAACACATTTCTGTCACCAAAAGTTGTTCTTGTCAACACTTCGGGGTGTGTTGACTAAACAGCTGCAATAGTTTAATAGTAAAAAATACTGCAAAAGAAAAAAAAGCTGTTTTTAATTGCAAAAAGATGCCTATGCATGTAAATGAAATACGTTTTTTTTTCTGCAAAAGATTATTGGTAGCAGTTCTTTTGCAACACATGTGGCTCTTTTCCATTTTTACTTTATTTGTTAGAAAGTCCAATAGATTATTTGCATTGTTCATTTTTTTCTTTCTTTTTTTTTGGCAACACTTTTTCAAACGAATAGTGCACCCAAAACAAAAATTAGCTTAGAATGTATTCACCCTCAGGCCATTCAAATCATAGATGAGTTTGTTTCTTCATCAAATTTGATGAAATCTGGCACTCCAACGCTCCTCTGCAGTGAATGGGTGCCGGGAGACCGAACAGCTGGTCACAATGAAAACATCACAGTAATGCACACCACTCCAGTCCATCCATTAACATCTTGTGAAGCCAAAATCTGTGTCATTAAGCTGTTTTAGACTTTAAACCATTGTTTCTAAAAATACAAGTCCATAACCCGTAATACTGTAACACTCAATCTCCTGTTTTCTTCTCATTTCAAAATACACCCACATACTGTATTTGTTTATGGCTATCTTGCCTTTAAACACTGCATTAAGACCTTAGAATTTCATTCTGACGGCACCCATTCACTGTAGTGCATCCATGACCGAGCAAGTGATGAAGAAACAAGCTCATCTACATCTTGGATGGCCTGAGGAAGAATACATTCAAAGCACATTTTTATTTTGGGGTGAACTATTCCTTAGGAAGTACATCTTTATCTTTTGCAGTACTTTGTTTAATTGCAACTACTGTATATGCGTCATCTTTTTGACTATATGGCATTTGAGGTATGCTGCATTTAAATAAAGTATTTTTTATTCTTTCCCATGGAAATACGCCTCCTTTCTATGTAAACGAGGCTCATTATTGAGTGCACCTTATTCATAAATCAGATGCTTTTGTGGAGTGATGCTGTGCATTCGCATTAAGTACGTTAGATTGTGATGGTGTGCTGCATCCTGCGCTCTTTAGTACGCAAAATTTACCACAGGTCTTTTGTGTACATTTGGCATGTGCAATTTGCATAATTTCTTTAGCGAACGGTGCTAAAACAACACATGCAGCACGTACAGATAAATGGCGCTATCATCAGCGGGTGCAATTCATTTTAGTCAATTCTGCCTTTTGTATTTCTGGAATGGAAACGCACGGATCGGTGACCTACCTCTGCCGTTATCAGAAAACTAATCGAGCCGGCGTATTGTTTGCATTAATAAAGCCTGTGAATAAAGAAGGGCACCTTGACCCAGTTGAGTACATGATCACGCAGGGCCAGGAACCTCCCGATAAATCACGCCACGTCGTACCGAACGCAGCATCACTCCCGACCGCTTCTCTCCCGTTCCCAACGTTTGTGGCAAGCTGGGCGTTTGTTTGTCAAAAAGCCACTCGGTAATGAATATTAATGTGCGTAGATGTCAGAGAGATGAATTGTGGGGGCGGCTGAAAGCTGCATTATCTAGAGTTTATTTGCCGCATGTAATGAATAGCAGAGGCTCAGACACTAATAGGGCGGCTTCAGAGAGCAGATAGCAGCGAGCCAGATAGTCTGCTCTTTTGGAGTGGCTGTTTAATGTGTTTAATTCATGGGTTTCTTTTTTTTCTCTCATTAAATAACAGTCATTTGTTAGAACTGGGAAGTGAATAATGTGTGGGAAGAGAATATGTATGCATTTGACTACATATTTTGGAGGTATTTGTTATCTTCCACCTCCATGTCACTGCGTTCTTAGCTGTGTTTCTTCGCTTGGGGCCTATCTGTAAAGGTCATACTAAACTTCAGCATGGATATTGCATCGGACCTTGAGACAAATATATGCATACAGTGCTCTTTGGCAGGGATACTAGTAAGTTGGTATGTGCAATATTTAATAATTCATTTTTAAAAGTCTGGTACTAAAATATGACAAGACCTCAGAGATAAACTGTGTCAGGTAATGAAAAGATGTAATGAATTCAGCTGAAAAGCTGCCAGCTGTTAAATTTAAGGACACAATTAGATAAAACCAATTCAGGTTAACCAATTACCAAGCAACGCTTAATTTTTTTCAGTTTGTGGTGTAAAAGGTTCACATTAGCAAATACAGAAAAAACGCTTGAGCAAAACATGTTCAGGTCAAAGTGTCTGAATAATTTAGATCCCGAGTGTTTTTGCAATTTTACTGGTAATCCACTGTTTTAAGAATATTTGGGTATATTATGTCACAGTTTACTTTATTTTACGATCCTCATTTACATAAATTAACTGTAGTGTCCTGCACCCACCAGTAAAAAAATGAAAATAAATAAA
This sequence comes from Enteromius afrohamiltoni, assembly GCA_034779775.1. Taxonomy (NCBI): domain Eukaryota; kingdom Metazoa; phylum Chordata; class Actinopteri; order Cypriniformes; family Cyprinidae; genus Enteromius; species Enteromius afrohamiltoni. The sequence continues at coordinate 5,295 of JAUYWG010000463.1, read as the reverse complement.
AGCAAAAAAATTTAAAATAATTCTTGGTTCGACTGTATATTGTAACATTTATACTTTATTATATTATATGAAAAGTATATAAATATGTTATATAAATAGTATATAATAGTATATCATATTATGTGTATATATATATATATATATTCATATTGTTATTTTATTAAACATTTATATAAACATGTATATTGAATTATTACATGCATATTAAAAGTAGTACTTAGTACTTCACAAAAGTGAAAACTTTGGAAACAACAAAAGACAAAACTTGGTTTACAGAAATGTGCTTCACGTTTTTAGTAGCAGGATCTTTGTAGGAATAATTACTAAGTGAGCTGTTATTGAAGGTGTTTCTTTTCCCGGGTGCATCTAAATGATTTGAGGCTATAAAAAAAGACACCACAGCATCTCCAGATCTAGCCGTGCCACAGACGTGTAGTGGAACAAAAGTAAGAAATTTTCAGAGCTGAGAATGACATCTAATCAGCAGCAGCAGCACAAATAGCCCTATCTGAGGCAGAGAGAGAGGACGGTCCTTTGATGTGATGCCCGAGATGAGCAGAGGGCAGAGAGAGAGCCGCTGTAGATGAGGAGATGAGTCAGCAGCCGTGTGTGTGTGTGTGTGACAGAGACGCCTCCATCTCTCTGTTCCAGTCCAGTGCCGCAGGAAATGTACCCTGATATTAGCTATTAAAGAGCAGATTGTCAGGGGAGGGACGCCAGCTCAGACAGCTGCACAATGCGGGCAGACAGCACGAGTCGGGGAAGAGACAAGAAGAGATGCTTTCACGTGCTTCAGAGTTGGAGTACGGACCGGGATGGTGCTCTCGGGCCTCTAAAACCATACGCTGCATGAAATATCTTGTGCAAATCTGATGCTGCTCAGACGTTTCTCCTGAGAAAAAGAGCCCAGGGTTTCGGAAGAGATCTCAACACTTTCTCCCGCTGTGTTCACATGAGATACTGGCCTTCTAGGCAATTCATATTACTAAGTTTTAATATATTTACAGTAGGAAATTTGCAAAATATCTTTATAGAATATGATCTTTACTTAATATCCTAATGATTTTTTGGCAAAAAATAAAAATTGATCATTTTGACCCATACATTGCATTTTTGGCTATGACTAGAAATATACCCCAGCGGTTTAAAAGGTTTGTTTTTCTGGTCCAGGGTCACACATATCTGTCAGTGGGGTATAAAAACTTTGCTTATTGGCAGATCTTGTAGTATTATTAAAGCCTAAACCTGCTCTTCATTTTGTTCAGTTTAAAACAAAACAGGACGTCTTGTCTTAGGTCATTTAGATTCTTAAATAAATGCATCAGTCTTTTGCAGTGTGATCAATTCGTTTCAGATTTTAGTGCATTAAGATTAAGCTATTTTATTTGTGTTTTTTTATAAATGTATTTACGGAGTAGTGTAAAGTAATGGAGTTATATTTTCAACACAGATTGTGCTCCTTAAGCTTTCCTTACTTGAACTTTACTTTTAACTAACTGTATTAACCCTGGTTCAGATTTGCCATGATCTCAAAAAGTACAAAAGTCAGCCATCAAAAGTCTTAACAGAAACATTTTTCATCAAATGATCTGAGCTGCTATCCGCAATCATTTCATAGTGTCATACTCTTACTTCATAACTCATTTGCTTTTATTTTTATTCCCACTGAGGCATTTTATAGGAAACATCTGAGACAGAGATGATAGTTAAAGGTGAAGTGTGACTTCTGCATCACCAAACAAAAGTCAGTCTTAATAGTATAAACTAAGATAGGAGAAAGTTATAGGGAAAAAATGCACAGAGGAATCCGATAAGTTTGAGAAAGGCCAATAAAAATGTATTATGAGAAGATAGAGATCTGCAAACTCCAACTGTTCAGTCATCAGCGAACCATCATCTTCGCTGTCTGCAGCGCTCAGCCTTTCATCAGCCACTGAACTGGAAAAAAGCCTGCTACAGATCAGGTTTTCTGTCCAGAAAACATGCAGCTCCAAGTCTCTTCTGCTTACCAAGGCTGCATTTATTTGACTACAAATACAATAAAATGGTCAAATATTATTACCATTTAAAAGAACTGGTTTCTATTTGAATATATTGTAAAATGTCATTTATTTCTGTGTTCAAAGCTGAATTTTTCAGCATCATTACTCCAGTCTTCAGTGTCACATGATCCTTCAGAAATCATACTAATACGCTGATCTGCTGCTTGAGAAGAATTTCAGATTATTACACTCGTTGAAAATAATCATATTGTTGTAAAAGCTATTTTTTCCCATAATAGTTCATGAATATAAAGTTCAAAAGAACAGTGTTTGTTTTAAATAGAATTTTATAAATGTCTTTACTGTCATCAATAACTATTTCTCCATCATTGAGGGAAATAAATTTTACTGGACACAGATGCACCTTTTTAAAGAGTAGAGAATCTCAGAATCAAAATACAGAGAAGCAGCAGAAACAAACAATCACATACAGTATGTGAAGAGATGCATGTGTGAAATAATAACTGATGGAAGTCTACTAGCTCTTTGTTCTGATCGTTGTTCTCAATCCAATCCCGGCTTTTTGGTAAAAATGCTACTTTTTTGTGAAGCTTATCCAAATGTAGATGTAAAAAAAGAAAACATTAAGGCAGAGGCATTGCATGTATTGCAGATATTTATGCAACAAAATATTCTGGGGGCATTCATTTTTTGTGAAAATGATACAAAATCCTAGCGGTGGCTGTTAATGCGTTTATGCATCATTGCTAAATAAAACTGTTAATTTCGTTTCATTCAACTGTACATGAAACATCAAATGTCTCCTGATTGGCTGTGAATGTGTCGCATCACAAAGTGTGGACAGATTGATTGGCTCTCAGTAGAAAGCTGTCGTGTCACAGCATTATATCAGCAGCACAAATGACCTCCTCACTGGTGTTTCATAGCAGCTATTACTCTCTATAAAATATGGAAAATTTCTAAATTAGATATTTGGGGCAATTAATAAAAAAACAGAGGTCTGACAGGAACGCGTGGCCCTCGGGAACTGATTTCACAAGGCGTTGTGATTCATAATGGGGCGTAATCATTATAATTAGAGGCCTTAATCCAGCATCATGGTGAAAATGTAATCAGAACTCAAGGGAACTTTCTGATTAGTTGGTATAATAACGAGGGTGGAAGGATTATGGAGACGTACGCTTATTACTGCCCCCGTAATTAAAGAGCAGAGATTGGCAGAGCATTTGAGCACAGCTGTTATATGTCATTCTTTATCGGCTAACTTGAAAAAAATTAGATGTATATTATTATTTTGAAAAATGTATCATTTAAATATTCAGTTATTTTTTCAATGTATTATTTAATTATCATTTACTGTAATTAATAATCATATTTATTAATACATTTAGTAAAGATTAACTTTTTTAATTAATATTTTAAAAAGTTATGTTGATTTCAAACTAATTTTATCAGAATGTAATATATAATTTTTGCATATTAAAATTATGATTTTTTTTATTTAATATGTATGTGATATTTAACAAATATTAGATCTAATAATAGCTTTTTAATTATTACAAAATTTTGTCATTTTTATTAGTTTCTTAAATATATCTAATATATATATTTGGTTTTAACATAAAGCATCAAGTAAAGTTACTTTAAGTTTGTGTTTTACATACATTCATACATATACTGTGTGTGTATATATATATATATATATATGTGTGTGTGTGTGTGTGTGTGTGTAAATATATATATGTATATATACATCATAAATATTAATTTATTAGTCTTTTCCCAAGGCAATAATATCATCTATTTTATTACACAGGATGATATGCAATATTAAAAACAATTTTATTCACCAAATGATATTTTAGCAAGTATAAAAGTCATGAAGATACAAAGAACAGTAAGGCTCTCAAAACATATGAATACATTTTAGCATTTAAGAAAAAAAAAGTGTAGTTGTGAATGCAGTGACATTTAGATATTTCAAAAAAAGTGTCTTCCCGTATATTTTAGGGCTTCTGAATATGATTGATGACATCAAAATGAACTACATGGATTGACCCAGATGTGTTCTGCCACCTTCAGCACCTTGATATAGCAGATTGATCAAAGCCATTCCGGTCATTAATGAGGAACCATTGATCTCTTTGTCTTTTTCCTTCTCTGGTGTTTCTCCTTCTTTTGGCTCGCAGGTCACAGCAGAGTCTATAGATCACCAGCTCACTGACAGACAATCAAAGCAGCCTGTACTCTCACAAATTACCCTTTAATGACTTATTTTCACACACAAATGCTGCTCAAATTGATCACACGTCGTAGTCTGGGATGTGCCAGACTTCCTGTAGAGCCGGCCGCTTGTGATCGGAGCCTCCTGATGGTAGATGAAAATGAGGCTAATGTTCAGGTCAGCGCCGGCGCTCACCTCATTTACTCTTTATCTGTCGTCCAAGGTGAATCTCCTCATAAACAGCAAATGACTTTGTGGGCTTTTTGACGTTAGTGGTAAATTGATTAATTGTAAGTGGAGCTGTTTTAAATGACCTCTTCACAGAACAAGTAAAGCTGGATGAAGAAAAATATTTAAATTGCTCGGTCTGTTCACAAGCTAACATCCAGTGTTCTTGCAGTTTTTTAGATTATGAAGAACTGTGCTGCTGTAGATCCAGTCTTTATTATTTGCGTTATCCTCACGAATTGCGCACAGTGAGGAACGCACTGCAGAACCTGATTCATAAACAAATGACTCTTTTTAATGAGTCAGCCAAAAAGACGAATTAGTTCTCATTTGAAATGTTACCACAAATAGTGTTGTGTTTGTTTCATATATAATCAGAAGTATTTATTTCAGGGTTTTCCTCAAAAGTAATAAAAGAATCATTAATGGAGTCATTACGGAACTGGAATCATTAAGTGGAATGTGATTCATAATTGGTGAAATTGCCTGTGATCCTACTTAAAATAGGACATAATTCTTTCCAGATGTGCTCCTTCGCACACATCTTTGCAACGAATGTGCACTTACTAAACCAGTACTAAAACTATTAAAAGTTTAAGAAAGGTACAAATGAAACATAAATGTTAGTTGAAAAACGTACGTTTTTAAATGTTTCAACTAAAATGTTACGATTTAAATTCTACAAAAAACATTTAAGGGTTAAATATAATGCTCATTCTTAGTGCATTAAAGTACATTAATGCCCTAACTAATACTAACAAATTGTGACGAAGGAACTCAGGCAGAGAGAGAATCCATTTGCAAACACCAACTTTAATTCTAAAGGAAGCAAATTCTACC
>JAUYWG010000462.1:0-15071 GCA_034779775.1 Enteromius afrohamiltoni | reverse complement strand
GCTGAGAACCATGGCCTCAGATTTGGAGGTGCTGATTCTCATCCCAGCCGCTTCACACTCAGCTGCAAACCGCCCCACCGCCCCCGGCAATGCGAACCAAGCTCCTGCTCTGGTCATACAGGGACCGGACAGCCCTTAGCAAAGGGCCCCTGACCCCGTACTCCCAGAGCACCCCCCAAAGGTCACCGCGAGGGACATGATTGAATGCCTTTTCCAAGTCCACAAAACAAATGTGGACTGTTTGAGCAAACTCCCATGAGCCCTCCAGTACCCTAAAGAGGGTATATAGCTGGTCCAGTGTTCCACGACCAGGACGAAAGCCACATTGTTCCTCCTGGATCCGAGGTTCGACTATCGGATGAATTCTCCTCTCCAGTACCCTGGCATAGACTTTCCCGGGGAGGCTGAGGAGTTTGATCCCCCTGTAGTTGGAACACACCCCCTCTTAAAAAGAGGGACCATTCGGCCCGTAGGTGCAAACAACGGTGAGAGACCTATCCCCGACCCGAAGGCGCAAGGAAACAACCCTCTCGTTCACCAGGGTGAACTCCAATACATGACGCCTAAGCTGGGGGGCTATGGCTCAACGATCTACCACGGGAAGACAGCGAGCCTGTTCAGCCTGTGGTCAGACCCTACCTACGGATGCCTCCTCCACGGGTTGGGGTACAGTATGCAACACAGTACAGTATGCAACAGGCTAGGAGCCTTGGGTCCCTGGACAGGCGTCTGACTGCTTTGACACATCAACTACCTCGAGTTGTTAGCCGTGTTTCTGGCCCAGAGTCCCACCGATGGGGCGCCACAAGCACGTGCTGGTCCAGACGGACTACACTGCAGCCGTAGCATACATCATCCCGAAAAAGTGGTCTACGTCGCATGTCACAACTCACCCGCCATCTGCTCATGTGGAGTCAAACGTGGCTGAAATCACTGCGCGCTGTTCACTTTCCAGGGACAATCAAGCATGCGGCCGACCAGCTCTCACGGCAGTCCTCCCACCATGAAGAATGGCGGCTCCAACCGAAGGTAGTCCAGCTGATTTGAAGCCACTTCGGCGAGGCCAAGATAGACCTCTTCGCCTCCCCCAACTGCCGGTTGTATTACTCCCTCTACAAGGCACCCATCAGCAGGGATGCACTGGCACACAGTTATAGACACTATCACTCAGGCAAGAGCTCCCTCTACGAGGCAGGCTTATACTAATGGCGCCTCTCTAGCAGGTATCTGTAGGGCTACAGGCTGGACAAAACCCAACACCTTCGTGAGTTTCTATGAGCTCCACTTAGAGGCTGTGTCAGTTAGAAAAGGCAGGTGACTGGTAGGCCGGCTGGTGTCGGCTTGTTGCACCATTTCCACGGGATCCGTGGGCTGTTCTCAGTTGTTCCCCTAACAAGGTGAACCTCAGTCCTCCTTCCCCGCAGTCAGACCTAGAAGTGGTGTAGCTCTTGATTGTGTTCCTACTGGGGCTCCATCACACTGGAGGTTGTGGCAAAAAAAAATAAATCAGTCAAAGTGATTCGACGTTTAAGTTTACCATTAACCATTGAACAGGTTTATACTGTAGCATTGTCACAGTTTTTTACAGTGTTTTTACTTAAACGCACAGTCATTTCTTACAGAGTATATTTACAAGGAAAATAAATTAATTAACATTGCATGCATGAGTATTAATAGATGGGATCTGTATTTGGTCTTGATGAGGAGCACGAAATAAAACAGAATATTTTACAAAAGTATGTTTTTAAGATTCACTCATTTTTGAACCTGTGCTTAAATGAGATAGAGGAAGTCAGATAAAGTGCCGAAGCTAAAATCAGCCTCTCGCAGCAGTGTGTTTTGGCTTTGATCAAGGCGTACCTGAACGTCATTAGATCAGCTTTAAAATAAGATGTTAATTTTCTCTCCTTTTTTTTTACTCAGGAATAGTTATTGTCTCATTTGCACAAGGGTGTGTTCATTCTCCATTACCTCCAGCCACCAATTTGCATAATTATAATTCTGAGATGAAGCTCTTTTAACACGGGTAACGGCAAGCATCAGCAGAGCCTGGGTGAAAAGGATGTGTTTGGAGGAAAAGTTCTGAGATGTTCTTAAATTAACACCGATCAAATCTAAATCTAATTAATATGCCTTTTAGCACTGATAGCACAACCCGATGATAATATCATACATTTTTGAAGCATTTTTTCTTGCATTTAACCTTTTTTCCCTCCACATCCTTTTCAGCATTTTCACATTATTTTCTTTTGTTCCAGATTATCTGGAAATATCAAGCCAGAGGAGGTCAGATTCAGTATAACACCTTCAAGCTAAATGTTGACTTATTCCACTTAACAGATATCAGAGAAATAATAATAAAATAGCTTCTACAATGAAGATTAATTATATTAAAAAGAAATAATCTTGCATTAGTGACCTTAAAACTGCTAATCTTTTATTTTATTTAATCTTCTATTATCATCTAATATTTTATTTAGATGATAGACTTTTAGTAGCTGCTACTGGCTTTTCAGAATATATTATATTTTTGATGATAATTTCTCATCACCTCTGCTTTCAAATTTGTATTTATTTATATATTTATTTTCATATCCAATAATTCCAAAACGGGATTTTTAGTGACAAATTAAAAAAGTGTCCTTCCTTCCTTTATTTATTTATTTATATAGGTGATCACATACTTGGCTTTAGCTATATTAAAACACATCAAAACAATAATCATTTATTGTAAACATTTTACTCTCATATTAAAGATGATAATATCTTTGCCCTTTCAGGGACAGATCAAAATTATCAAGTAAAATGCAACATTTTGGCATTTGTGGCATCTTTGTGTTAAACATACAAAATATGGCCAGAAGTTTCCTCTTGCCAGAGCATTTAAATTTTTTATGAACTTCTATTTTATTATTTCCTTACACTAATTACTGTCTTTCTTCTTCTTCTTCTCTCTCCTCGGCTGGCCCACAGCTGCCAGTTCAGCTGTCAGTTTCACAGCCAGATGACTCAATTATATTGTGGGAGCGGCAGCTTTTCATGGAGGAAAATGTGATCTTCAGTGGCGGTATGGCTTTGAGACCATTTGGTAAGAAATGCTGGGGAAAATGGCCGCAACGCATTAAAGGGCCCTTCATTAGTTGAGGTACATTAAGGCTCCTAGAGGCTCACCACTCTCCTGAGCATAGACAATAACATTTACACACACATAGTCTCCACACAAAGTTAATGAAAACGCTTGCCATTGACTTGTGTGTGTGTGTGTGCTGAGAGGAAATAAGGGGCTAGAGTCCTGGCAGAAGCAATATCAAGCATGAGTAATTTACAGGGTTTGGGCTGTGTGGTATTCCTGTTCTCAGGCCTGTTAGAGATTTGTCCAGTAGATAGAGCACATATAACTGATAGCGAGGAAGAGAGAGAGAGAGAGGCAGCCTCAAAGCCTGCAGATAAAAGTCAATGTGCTCTTTGTTCAAGTGGTGACTGGTCTAATGTTTGTCCATCATTTAAGGAAGAGATGAGAGGAACTGTTAAAGACCATATGTAATAGTACCTTTTAGTCCATGCAGCTTTGAGGTCAGCTATATTCTAATGTAAACTACTGGTCACTTTGTTGCAGATATGTCTAACTAAACTTTATCTTTTTTTTCCACAGTGTGTTATCTGTAGAAGCTCAGGAAAATGCACTCGCAATGTCAAAGTTCAGAGTAAAAAGATGCTGTGCAAATGTGCAGATGGTGCTCATCCTACAGTTTAAAAAAAAATGATTAATTTACTTTTTACCCCCATCTGGCTAATTTAAGCCACCGGTGTTTGTTTGTGTGACAGATATTTTTAAACGAACAAACAAAAAGGTTTTTTTTTTTTTTGTTCTAATTCATTTATTTCAGTCTGAGGGTTTTGTCAGAAGTATATTTAGATAATATTTTAATATTTTTATCCAATTTTTTCCCAAAATTACCTTTGGGGCTATCGCTTCACAATACTTGATTGTATGTTACAATCCTTCTTTAATCCAGGAAAAAGAAAATAAGATGTGACATTGTACGTCATGATGAGTTATAATGACTGTTAATAAATCTCAGCTTTTATGGAAGAAATATTAATAAAATGAATTCAAAACATTTTGTAATTTAGAAAATCAACAAAATCAATAGAGGCTACTTTCTGACAGTCTTGATGATATTATGTCATCAATGTGCATATGGCAGCATTTAAGAAAAAACCCAATTGCTACAGCAAAACACATTTTATAGAAGTGATATTACTTATGCTTATTGGAGAAAAAAAGAAGAGATTCTTAATTATTGTCAAACAGTATTGTCAGTCATATTTCATGCAAGGGGTTGATAAGAATCAATGATGATTGTCACTCTGTATGTACTCTAAATGAACTTACAGTTGACTGTATCTAGCAGGGATGAAATTTTATGAACTAAATTACAGCAAGGTGGAACTCTGTGGCAGGGGTTGAATTCATGCTTGAATTCATTGTACTCTGCATAATGACCATTTTACAAATGTTTGTAAATGCAGACAGCATGGTTAGGTATTTAATTTTACTTAAACTTAACTTAAACTGTGGAAATGTGTAGGATTGAAAATACTACCCAAATACGCTGATCATGAGGTGTATCCCAATACGTATAGTCTTTGTGCACTAACACCACTTTGCCTGGCACTATGGCTGCTCCACAGGACAGTTACCCTGGCTCTCTCTTCCGCTGTTTCAGCTCAAAGCCATCCTCCTACCCTGAGACAGCCTCCCACAGAGGGGCAGATGCTCACATTTTACACACCAGGAGTACCAATCCCCCCACCCCCAAACACCCACCCAACCAACCAACCACACACTCTCATCTATAAAACGCACACTCAGGTATTGCACACATTGATAGATAACCGCATACCGGATATGAATAAGATACTGAAAAAAAAAAAAACACTGTAGCTTTCCTCTTTTCCCATTTTTGACCCTCAACCCGTTTCTGCATGTAATATGATTGAAAATTCATATTGTCCCAATCTCTTCTTTTTGCATGGACCTCAAGGTTTTGTGCGGTTGTCTTGGTAAAGGATTGTTTATTATTTCTTTGAATGAAAATAAAAGTTGAAATTAAAAATTTAAATGTAAATAATTATTAATATAATGGCATTATTTAGCAACCTTCATGACATGTCCTTCATGACTCCAAAACTTCTTTCAACCTCACAGTGTTGCAGTAAAGACCAGCTTGTCAAGACCTAAACCATAAGAAGGCCAGAAGTTGGTATGTTTTAGTCAAGACTCAAGATCAAGACTAAAACCATAAAAAAAACATGGTCTTAGACTTGAGTTTCATGATGTTTGTCATGGACTCTGGAGCATCCGGACACTGTCTTGAACTGAACTTGTCTTGGTCGTCTGAGCTGTTCTACAGCACTATATTCTATATCTTTATCCATAATTGTAAAAAGCAATGGCACATTTGACTGAACAATAAACAAGAACCATTTTTACAAATCAATGATTGGGTTATCAATTATACCAATGCACCATTTTCGCTTCACTTGTCCATGCCTTATATTCATGGTATTTTATGTCCTGTTCATCTAAACAGTACTCTGAAAGTTGTATAAAAATTATTTAAAAATATCTGCTATAGGGGAAAAAAAGATAGAAAATGATAGAATTTTATTTTTCCGGTGAACTACATTTAAACTCCTCATATTCATATACTGCATAAGTTATTAGCAGCAATGAGATCTACAGGGGATGATTTGCTCCACACACTGTGTGTTTCAACATTTTATTAATACTGTATGACTCTGGCTCTGACTCTGTTGTCCCATCACCCTGTGCTCTCAGCTCCCAGGTCGAGGCTCAAACACGGGGTCAAGGCTTCTGCAGCCAGTTCGGCGTTGCCTGAGATCTGCAGAAAACCCCTGTAGGAGTGAATCACTAACAGATTATCAACCTTCTTTCACCGAGAATCATTTTCTGTGAGTCAAAATAAGTTAAATTGCCACCTTTTCTCTCTCGCTTACTCCCTTCTCCTGTGGAAAATGCATTTTATGTATAATTCTTGGACTAAATAAGCCACGGTCCAGATGGATAGGTTCTTGACAGTTATGAATGAGGGTCTGGCTACATTAAGGCAATGAAGTGGGAATGGGAGGAGAGGGGGGGATTGCAGATTTTGAGCTAAGTTTGAATAAATCATCATCAGAGGCATTCTGGCTACTCAACTGGAAGCCCCGGACCTTTGTGACCATGTGACCTCTGGTTTCCCTGACAACTGTAGTACTCTACATTCTTCAGAATATTGAAAGAATTTTGGTGGCAGTAAGTTTGCCTGAGAGCAGTGAACTGGTGCCCGGCGTGATGAGTCTACCCCTCATTAGAGCACCCAGCCTCGGCAGGCTTAACAGAGCTACGTCTATATCTTGTGGTAATGAAGACCCCGCAGAGGCCAAGAGGAGAGTGAAAGAGAGAGAGGGAAGCAGAGGGCAGAGGAAGTCAATACTAGAACCCGTGCAGTGAGAGGTAGTATCAATTTTCTGGATTATTAATTCAAATTCGCATCCGCAGACTGCTTCAAATTAGGAGAGCCGCAGACGCCCTCTCACGCTCTGACGAAATTATAATTTAAAGTATTCCGTTTCGGACACTCAAATTAGACGGCCCAGTCAGCGTGCCGAGGTTCTTCCCTTCCTGCTAATGAAGGCACATATGCAATGAGTGGGAACAGAAAGAGATCCAAACTACACCTGTTTCACCACAGAGCTGCTTACAGAACTCAGCTTTCTGTCTGGCAGCAGAACAAGGGCTCTTTGTTTTGAACCGGTGAGAGGAGGGGAAAAAAGTAGACTGTTGAAAGGTGGGATTTGCAGCTAGGTGTGAAATGTGTGGGTCCCACATTAACTGCTGAGGTAATTATTTTCTTCTTTTGCATAAACAGCTTTTTTGGGGAAGTCATTGATGGCTTTGGAAAGTCATTTTCGTGATTAAAATCTGGGTTTCAGACCCACATCATCAAGTGGAACTAAGTCCTCTCAATTACAGAACCCAGTGGTGGAATGAGAAGCAGGATTGTGTTCTCGTAAATGACCAGCATTAGATTCTAAATGGGCATGAGAAGTTTCATCCCTGGGTTCGATACTTTTGTCAGGAAAGAACTCATTTGAGAGATGAAGCCATGAGCTTGAAGGGCAGGCTGGTGTCCAAGGATTGTTAATTTTGAGGTTAAGCAGGGTCATGTCAATTTCATTTCGGTATCGTGAGCATTATTGTTTTCCCTTGTGCACGGGGATTTGAGCCGGTGCCCTTAGCACTCAAGAGATTATGTTTTATTAGAGTTATGTGTCCATTATCCTTCAGCCTGAACATGGAATGATCACAACCTCATTAGGCATTTCAGAAGTGGCTCATCCAATCAGATGATGATGATTTTAATAACCATATGAATTTCTTACACTGATATTGGGATAATATTAGCTCAAGAAAAACAACGCAGAGAGTGGTTTCCCATTCAAAATAACAATTCGGATTTGAGGTCATCTGCCTATATGATGCACTTTGTGGAATATCCTAAAGTTCAGCTGATTTATTTAAGGCCAGCTTTGCTGATCCATTGCTGTCTGCCCTAATAACTTCAGAGGACACATTTGCTTGGACTCGGAGTGAGTCAGTATCAATAAACGACAAGCAGGTGGAGCTGTGAGCAAAGTTAAACCTGTGCGAAACAGCACAACAGCTCAGTCCACTTTGATATACTGTACAGAGTAAAGATGAAAGGCAGATGAAAACAGGATCGAGGAATGAGTCACTCTCAGAGTACCTGGTGGAAGAGACGGCACTGGTCAGGTTTGGTGGTTTTATCCATGATTTTTGCAGCACGTGTCACTTTGAGGCATTTACCACAGTCTAAACGGTCTCTCTCTAAGCTCCCTGTGCACCACAGTCTGATTCAATTTGCTTGATTCGAATCTGTATCCCTTTCTAACGGGCCTTCTTCATTTTTATCCTCTGCAATAGAAGGAGATGAAAGAAAGGGATTGAAAGAGAGGATTGACGGCAATCAGGAGATGGCAATAATCAGAATAATTTGCAGCTAGCGCTGTACAAGTGCGTGATTGTGTGATGCTGCGCTGTGGAGTGTTTGTACGGTTTGTCATTTTTTCAATTACTCTGGCTGTGGTTAAATGCTCATTTTCAGTTGCCCTGCCTGAAGCTAGAACACTGAGGCCCATTAGGCCCAGTGCTCCAGCCTCTCTCTCATTAGTTTCCCCCCGACGAATGGCGTTTGGGAGAAGAGCCTGGGACCAGTGCTCTGGAAGGAGGTCAACGTGGAGCTGCAGAAACAGGACACCACAGACATGAGTGGTTAGATTGCAGAGGAGTTGCTGACCCCACGGCGTCCCATTCATGCACTGGCACCAAGGACACATCATTAGAGAGCAGGGTGACCTTCAGGGCCAACATAGCACAAAGCTCTTAATGACTGGGCCAGGCCTCCCTCTTCTCTCAGAGCCCGCCTGACTGCACGATCCTCTAAACAAGTCACATGGCAATAAACATCACAGAGACCCAAAACCAGTGAAACCAGCCATGATGACAAGACCATCTCATAGTACAATTTATCATATTCTCTCATGTTTGGTCATTGAAGGGAATCGCTCTAATTCAGTGGTTTTCATTGGTGGGGCCTACCACAGGGCCTGAGCAAACTTCCACATGAGGGCTGAAAATGACAGAAAATTACAAATTATGGGACTTTAATAGTTAATGATATCATTTAAAATAGTCATATACAGTATGATTGTAACTTAAAGCAAACTAATTAATTAAAATATTATAAAACACACACACACACACAAACACACACATATATATATATATATATATATATATAAATAATCTAAAACACTTAAAAAACACTTAAAAAATTCAGAGTTTAACTGATAATGAATTTTAAATTGCAGTTCAACTCCTGAATTTGAATTAAGGTAGCAAATAATAAAATCAACTGAAATGTAAAGAAATGTATGTAACTGCAGTGTTTAATAGTTTCATTGAAAATGAAAGGTTGTCTGAGAGTGATAACCTGACAAAACGTTGCCAAATGTTTATAAAAAATTACGGTTCTATACTGCTTAATGACAGACAAATAGAGAGCTTTGTTGGAAATAATGGCTATTATTATACTTAATTATTATTATACTTAACAAAATATAGGAATATAGAAATAGTACACACAAAAATCACTCAAAACTGAAAATGCTGTCATGAATTACTTTCCCTCACGTCATTCCAAACCTATCTTTCTTTCATCCTTGAAACAAAATTAAGATATTTTTGATGAAATCTGAGAGCTTTCTGAGCCTTCATAGATAGCAATGCAACTGAAAAATTCAAGGCCCAGTAAGGTAAGGACATGGTTAAAATAGTCCATGTGACATCAGGTTGAATCGTAACATTTAAAAGCTATGAGAATAGTTTTTGTGCATAAAGAAAACAAAAACAACAACTTTATTCAACTATTTCTTCTCTTTCATGTCAGTCTTCAGCACACATTTCCAAGAGTATCACGGAAGAAGTGTGTGTGTGCTGCTGGCGCAGGAAGCCAGCGTTCTGATGTACGTAGAACATCTCTCTTAGTTCATCATCTGTAGTTTCTAGTTCAAATATAGGTAAAGGATTAACTAAAAAAGGATTTTTATGACAAAACATGTTCTCAAAGACTTTTTTAAGTGCTTGTAAACAAGGTAGTGCAGTTGTGTTGCTGTCTATGCAGGGTCAGAAAAATCCCAGATTTCATAAAAATAACTTAATTTGTGTTTTGAAGACAAACAAATGTTTTATGGGTTTTGGAACAACATGAAGGTGAGAATTTTCATTTCTGTGTGAACTATCCCTTTAACTAGTTATTTTCTTAAAATTATATTAACTATTCCTCGGAATTAAAATTCAGCAAAGTCCACTTTCTGTCATTCTATATAAAAATGAAAAAAAAAAAAAAAAAACTAAATTAAAAATAAAATTTAAATAATAAACAATTGTTTTGAGAATTTATTTTGAGGGCCTTGAAATAGGAACCACTGCTCTAATTAACTGCCAACATAATTTAAACTCATCATATGTTCCCATACTTTTATGTCTACATCCCGCTGTCCCGAACCCTCACGCTTGCATAAACTTGCAAATGCTGTGACGTGATATCCTCTCCTTGCATGTGACCTGAACACAAAAGCATTGCTGGTACAGCTCCTCCAGCTAAATGGAGGTCAGTAGGAGATGGCATCCATTACGGAAGCATTCAATTCAAATGTCACTTGGCTGGCATGCTTTTCGTATTCCCTAATGTGTGTTTCAGGATGGGGAGAGTAGAGAATGGGAGGGGCATGCCTGGATATTGTGTGTTTTGTCTCTAAGTACGTAGTTTCTTTTTAAATGCTTAATTTCAAATAGGCTTGTGTAAAGCTGCCCACCGGCTGCCCATGGGGCAGGGGGGCTATTCATCAATAGAGACGGGAAGCGGCAAGGTGACACTGCATTAAGTCGACTACCTCACCTTGGATTTGGGCAAAACCGCCATCAAACGCTTTCTCTCTCTCCACGTTTCTCCATCTTTCGCAGAGAGGCTGCTATCCTCTGGAGCTCCGGCTGCTAAAACAAGACTGATTGTAACTATTCATCATTTCACCTCGGTGCTACTCTAAACAGGCCGGAGGACTGGATGTGAGAATGCACGCTAGAGCCAGAACTTGGCTCTGTCGTAGTATATAAACACTCACACGCTGTCACACATGCGTATAGCCACAAGCAGCCAACGCCAAGGCCTGCTGAAATTTGATTGCCAGGCTTCTTCTAGAAAACAATGCAGTCCTGTCTCCACAAGAGGACCGAAAGACAGTCTGCAGGTTGCGAGGTAAAATGGGAGATGAGCATGGGCACGTTTAACGAAGACGGCTGGGATTCTTGGACATGACAGACCTGATTGTCACTCCTTGAGTTCCTGTTCTGTCACAGCAGCTCAGTGCTGTCATCCCTCACCTCAGTTGAAATTAACAGGTAATTTGTAAATGTCACTATGGTTTAGACGGCTCATTTTGTTTCTTTGTGACCAATCCAGGGAACAGTGGCTAATTTTTCTTGTCTTCTTTTAATAAGATGTTCATTTATAAATAGAATTACACACTGCAAAATAAATGAGGGGAAGTGATGTGGAGAAAGAAGCAGGTTTCGCAGCATCTCATCTTCTCCGGCAATTAATAACACACATCAGAGCTGATGGATTTGACTTTGCTGTATTCTGGTAATGTATCTTTTCAATATATGAGATTATGACCAGAAATTTAATTTCAAATATCTAAATTCATTTAGGCTAACAGAGTCTTTATTTCTCTCTCTCTCTCTTTAACACACACACACACACACACACACACACATATTCTCCTTTTAATGAGTTCTGAGTTTAAAGAGTGTGAGTAATTAATGGAAAAGCTAAGGTAATGAATTCAAGGTAATTTTTCTTGCCTTTCATTTGTGGGTGATCAAAGATAATTGAAAGCAATTTAAGCATGATCTACTTTTATTTCTTTCAACAGCTTTAATTTGATCTTCGACTGGATGTTTCTCCACAGAAGAAAGCTTTAATTGTGGAGGCATAACCCTCAAATTCAACTTCCTTGATTTTATGGGAATACTGTTTTAAGCCGTGCATGTTTTTGTTAGATTTTTAAACAAAAATGATAGTAAATCAGACAATTTAATTGTAGCATTAATTTATTATTTTCTACACAAATACATGATAAACAAAAGGAAAAATCCTTTATATACAATTCAATTCGAATTGAATATTATATATATATATATATATATATATATAATTAATTATTTATTCATAAATATTATTATTGAGAATCACACCACATGCCATTACAGTACATAACATTTTTAAGCAGTGTTACTGAACTTTCAATGTTTTACTTCTTGTATGTACCACATAAAAAAAAAAAAATTTATATATATATATATATATATATATATGTATGTATGTATATAGTTTCAGGCTTTTAATCAAGCTTTTTGACATTGACAAAATGGTGGCCATCATATTAAACAGTATATAGAAATTGCATCTAATATATTTTAGAGAAGATTAAGAGATCTGGCAATAATGTGCATATGATTTCTGATAAAGCATTATTATAAAATAGCATCACATTAAAAGATCTACCCTAAGAGGACTTTACTCCAAAGCAGCATGATTATAAAGCAGTGCCAACAATCATCCACCAAGCATACTAAAGAGACGTAACCAGTTACAACGGGATTACTGTAAATATAATATTTACGCTTTGTAGTCATCCTAATGAGCTCTACAGTTTTGATAGTGCACACACATGCAGTGCCAACAGAGAGTGATTATACAGCTTTAGCAAAAGAATTCTTCATAAACCGCATTATTTTAAACCATCGAAATAATCTATATCCGATCTGTTGCCAATGGCTGATCACACTAACCTTGCTTAATGTATAAATCCATATCACAGAGGCTCACAGAGACGTCTTGCTTTGACTTTGCAGTCAGATTTGATGTCACTTTGTTTATTTGCACCATCTGATGATGCTTATCATCAAACACTCTTTATCTCTGAAAGAAGTTGCTCATTTGGATGTGGATGTGTTGACATTATTAGACAATAATTTTGAATTAAATGTTAACATGAAGTTAACATTTGGTAAAAATTACTCAAAACATAGGCTGTGTTCTCCACAGCTGGTGTAGTGTGTACGATATATAATGTAAGTGCGTAGGCCTTACTGGCACCCTCAAAGCATGACTTATTGACACAAATACAAAGATAAATGTTGTCCTTTCCTCTGTTGTGTACATTATGTACAGAAGGCAAACCTCACTGCTCTAGAAATAAAAGGAAAATACATATAAATAACATTTCTCTTTAGATTTTCCTTCAGGTGCCCCAGTTTCCCGCATGAAACCTATGCTGTGCGTTTCCTTTCTGCTTGTGGTGTAATTAGTATATGTGTGTTCTGTCAGGTATGATAGCTTGTCTCCGCTCAGGAGGTGGACCAATAAATATTTATATATATTACAAAGGGAGACGCCACACCAAGCCTATTAATGAAGACACCAAATACGGCCATCTTAGCCATGTATGCACATAGGTATCAGCCCATTTGTCAAGCCATGAGAGCTAATTATCTCCTACCAGGCAATGTTTTCCTCATCCGGAGAGTCTCAATTCCTTGTATTAGGACATGCGTGGTCAATCCAGCTCCAAATATCACTTCCATGCTCATGAATGCATTAAAAAATTTTGGGTTGCTGGTAATATTATTAAAATAAGGGGGAGGCTGAATCCTGAATCCGAATTCTCTGGCGTCTTATTCAGGCTGGATGGTAAGGACACTGGTGTTTATTGATGCTATTAGTGAAAGGAGAAGATTCATTTAGCTACTTTGGCACACACTGTAATGGGAGCTTTGATTGTGCGGAGTGACCGGTGTAAGGGTGACTCATGTTGGCTTTACCCTCTTGCACTTCCTCTAGGATGTGACAGAGAAAGCAAGTTTCTGATTCTGCTTCTAAGTGAAACATCTGAGTGTTGGTCTCTTTTCCAACTCTTTTTTTCTCTTTCATTAGATGTTTGCTGTGGTAGAGCTGGGTTTTCGTCACAGCATGTGATGAGAGGCCATTTTGTTGGCATCATCAAGCTCATTACTGCTAGACAAACACAGAATGCAGATCTCTGCTAACTTAATAACATCGTCATGGTTTCACGGCTGGGAGATTAATTAATTCTGAGCCCAGCTGTAATTAAAGAAAATAACACTCCAAAGGCGACTTTACATTGCAGAGTTAAGCAATACGGCATCTCCAGATTTCAATGTTTCAAATGTTGAGCTCTTTGATACCTAATTCATGAAATACCTAAACTTTGGGTCAAATTATTTTGGCTGTTGAATCTTTCAACAGCCATTGCTTCACATTCTTGAAAACAATGAATAATTGGCATATTTGATTCCATATAGAAGCTTAAACCTTCATTGTAGTGGAAAATGATTATTAAAATGTTCTTTACAATAAGACAAAAAAACTTATTTACTGAATTGTTTTAGTGATAACCCTTTTTGGAATGCAGTCTTTAGTGTCACATGATCCTTCAGAAATAGTGCTTAAGAAACATATTTCGTTGTTGTAACAGCTGACAATGTTTTTAGAATTGATTGATAATTAGAAAGTTATTATAGTGATTATTGCAATTGTACGTATTTTACGAGTTGCCAATTCTTATGAATTTATAAAAATGACTTACACCTAACCTAGCCCCATAACCTACCCTTCACTGGGGTTTAGACAAATCGTACAAAGACGTACAAATGAGGTTATACGAATTAGCACAAATTTGGATGAATTGGATGAAACTGCCCTGCCTTCATTTCCACAGAATGCGATCAAACAAGGGACCTAATTTAACGGTAGTCAGGTGATCCTGATAGTAATCACTACACTCTAAAGAAATGTTGGGGAAAACTGGCAGCTGTGTTTGCCAGTGGTTGTGATTGAATTCTACCATATTTTAAATTTTTAAATTAAATTTACAGTTAAATACAGTAATTCCCTATAATTTTAAGGATTTTAACATTAACCATTTAACAGGTTTTTACTGTAGCCTTTAACAGTTTTTTTTTTCTGTTACAATCGTGGTCATTTTTACAGTGTACATTAAACCTGTTAACTGCCACCGGTGGGCCTATTTGCCAATACATATTTAAACAATAATATCCTGTACTTAACCTAATCTAACATTGATAAACTATATATCGTTTGGAAAGCTCTAAGTGTGTACTTTTCATATATCGGTTTTGTCGAAAATGTTATGTAGTGACAAGAATTTAATAATTTGTAACAAGAGAAGATAGCAAAAAAATCGTAAGTACAATAGTAGTTATGGCATTTGTTAGGAAAAGCAAAGAAACAGACTTCAAATCAATTCAACTTCAGTTTGTATGTTCATAATCAATAAAACTAAATATATTTTCTAGTATTTGTCCAAAATATTAA
>JAUYWG010000461.1:0-15075 GCA_034779775.1 Enteromius afrohamiltoni | reverse complement strand
TCAGCACAGTTCTGATGGCTTTGTCTTGTCCAGGTAAAGGTCTGAAGATGTCCATGCATTTGATGGTTGTGTCCTCTGTTGCTGCTCTCCTGGATTGTGTCTCAATCTGTCTCACCTCGTGCTCATTACTGATCTCTCCTCTCTCACTCTCTGTGATTAAGGGCTCTGTGTAGATCTCTTTCAGCAGTGTTGGGCTTCTCTGGGTCGCTGTTCCCTCATGCAGACACTTAAATTTCTTCAGCAGATTTGATCTAAATGTCTTGAGGACTTCATGACTGTAAAATAAAATTAATTAGCATAATGCTTTAGGTATTTTTGTTTGACATCTTCAAATCATTTCTCTTACAGAAAAGTTATACCTGAGAACAGGCCGTGTATCTCCACTCTTAAAGTCTAATGATTGAATCACAGATGTCTCTCTCTTCATAGACACACTGCTGAACTCTGCTTCTGATCTCTTCTGATGAACTGGACTAAAATAGAGAGAGGTTTAACTTGATCACTAAATTTCTGTTAGTAACAAATCAGCTGTTCATTATTATCAAATTCAATTAATAATTGTTTCATACAATGTATTTACATAAACTGTTTACCTAAATCTAGTAATATATGATAATATAAAATGTATAACAAAACACTGTGTAAGTGTCATACCCGAGTCCAGGCTGTGAATCTTCACTCTGAAAGTTCAATGGCTCAGGCATAGAGAAGTCACTCTTCAAAGATACACAGCTGGGCTCTGCTTCTGATCTCTTCTGACGAACTGAGCTGAAACAGAACAGATGTAATCCTTTATAATCAGAATCATCTTAATATATTACAAGATGATGATCTTAATACACTTAAAAATATATATGCTTTCATTAAAAAAAAAAAGGGATTTTTTCCCCTAGTAAAATCGAAGCTTTATTGTGTCGCTAAAAATTACCTGTAGTCTGGAAAATACTCGTCATCTTCAGATGTTTGTGTTTCATTCATGATGGATCTGAACAGTTTGATCTCCAACACTGACTCTAGATGGAAATGACAAACAAACACAAAAACTACAGTAACTAATTAAACAGCTTATATTGTTCTAAAGCTTTCTATTAAACATTTTAAGTTGTTCTGTTTTGTAAAGAATCAATTATGCCTTTCTGAAATGACATAACATCAACTCTGTACATTTACATTCAGTTTTATACAATTCTCATCATGTTATTCATCTCAATCTTGAGCAAATGTCATGTGACATTAATAGTAAATGTCTCATATTTCCTCTCAAATATATATATTTCATATATAACATCAAGATCAGCATAAATGATCACACTGCTATATTAGAGTCCTTTCAATAGAAGAGATGTAGTTCTGCATTTTATGTTACGTGTCAGCTTGATCACTGAGTCACATTTAATACAAAAAAATCTGAATCTGTTAGCTTTGCTTTATGCAAATGAAATTTTCCTTAGATGATTAACAATTTTACAGCGTCACAAACTAACGAAAGTCCAGTGTTACAGTCAAAGACAATGACATGAGTTTATCTATTAACAAATTTAGAAGTGAATCTGGCTCAAGATTACTCAAAGAACAAGAAGCTGAAATATTCTCCTTATATTAAATAAGAAAGATGTGAGAATGCACAAGTAATATATAAAAATACACTTATATTTCATATTTCCTACAGTGTAAGCTTAACACAATCTTATTACACCAGTTTATAACTAGCCTATGTGGTAGAGTGGAACAGCAGCAGGATACTTTCATTTACACGCAATTCTGAAAAGTTTTTAAAAAGTGGTTACAGAACCTTAGAGCGTAACATCTTACAGTCTTATCAATCCTTATTGTTCATATTTATCATGTTTCGTGAGTGCTTCATGATAAAATTAGTATTTAATGTTTACTTACATAAATAACGAAGTGTATTTCTGCTCCACAGCTGAAGGTTTATGGTCCAAGGTTCAAGGTTCTTATTTTTTTATGGACATTTAGAGGAATCTAAATACTTCTATTTCTCTAGCTGAAGTGTTTTTTTTGTGCAATGAGGAAGTGTGGTTAAGTTCAGGTGGAGGTGGAAGGGGGAGGGAGGTAATGGGATGAGTTCAGATTACTGACCGCATGATGGATGAAACCGTTTGAAAGACTTGTGGAGCGAGCCTGGATGCTCTGATACCTTCTTTCTGAAGACTTGCTTTGATTCAAGTGTTCACACTTCCTCATAGAAATTTGATAAGTGGGTTTGGCGTGCTGTCCAGGGAACGGGCCGGGAGAACGGCAGGGATTGTAGGTGAGGGGGGAGTGCATAACCAGCGCTTTCTCCACCTTCAGTACCACGACTGGGCATAGTATAGTCTAAGGTTGGCAAAATTTTACCTTAAGAGTTTCACAAAGACAATTTTGACAACATTGCTGAATTTATGGATCCAGTGGAAGATATTAATGACATTAAGACATTTGACATTTTATGCAGCTATTCATCGGGCTACAGGGGTCCTTTGTGTCATTTAAGCCAAACCATGATATTTTCATCACATCACGAAGATGTCATTCAAACCTCTTTTCCTCGAGTTTTCCTCGAATAAGTGATATAATTATTGGACCCATGTCAGAATTCAGGCGATCTGCGTGTGAATAGAAAAAACTACCATTCCATTAATGTGCAGGTAGTCTGTGACTATCTGTCCAGAATAAGAAACATTGTTGCATCGTGGCCAGGAAGTACACACGACTCCAGGATTTTGGCAGAGAGCAAGATCAGGAGAGATTTAGAGGCTGGTATCCTGCTCGGGGACAGTGGTTACCCCTGCTGAACAAGGCTCATGACGTCCTTTATGAATCCCCTTAATGCTGCACAGGCATGTAATAATCTTAAAAGTCAACTTTGATGTACTAGTCTTTAAATAAGACTTACCTGGTTTGCTGTTGTAAAACACTTAACAGTTTACCTTACACAAAGAAACTTTTTATGGAGTTATATGCAGCTCCCTTAAGTTACTCTCTTAGGTGGGGAACTCACCCCTTAAGACGAGCTTGGGTCGGGTTCGTGCTGGTAATTCTAATAAGTTGTCAGACATGGGCCGGGCTCGGGCCTAAATTCTTTGTGAAGTCTTGATGAGCCCTGAGTCTGTCATTTCTGAGCGCATTTCCCATATCTTGCTCTGTGTGTTTTTTGACCTTGCATTGTGTACCCCAACTCATAACTTGAGTCAGTTATTTTCTGCCTGCCCTGATCTCTGCCCGTTTGATCCACCCTGATAGGTCTCTCCATATTCCTGTGTGACCATTCTCAATAAACCCTTCAAAATGGATCTACACCCGTCTTGTCACGTTATGGGTTTCACGCAGACTTTAAATTGGATTAAGTTAAATTAAGATGTAAAGTTAGCAATATATAATCTGTTTAACAGACAAGACTAGACAAGACCTGCAAGAATAAAATACATTTCTGGGTGGTTATCTTTTTTTTTTTTTTACTGAAAACATCTTGAAATTACTGTTCCTAAAATAATTGTTTTGTCTTGAGATGTACATCAGTAGTGTTTTAAGGCACTTTTTTAAAAGCTACTTAAATGTTCTAAATTAACTATGGCCTAGTTCTGGTTTAATCTAAACCCTGTCTGTGACCCACAGAATACAGCATATTTGTGATTTTGTGAAAACGAGTTTTATAATGCGTAACTAACAGGGGAGCTAGTGTAGAAAGGTGGATTTACATAAACCATAGATCTTAAAGACAATTACTAAACGGAATAATCTTTGATAAGTTTTGCAGATGAGCACATCTAATGGTCATGAAATAGATCTCTGAGAGTGATGTATGTTTGCTATTATGCAGAATTCATTGTTGTCAGCACTGCTTTGTCCATTAGTAATATTGATCATTTAAGGAACATTTGTGTTGGATGAAAAAGGTGTTACATCAGCAACTAACTTGTTTCACCTGCTGTTGAATTGTATATGTATTTATAGTGATGCTTACTCTGTTATTTTACTCATTTATTCATGTTTCTTACTGTCAGTGAATCCAATATATTTTATAAATTGTAGATGCTTTCCAGATCAAGAGATGTTTAACAGACATATTGCAGATGTACCTGTGCTATCTGGGAAGTCACAGGAGAAGAGTAGTTGAGTAAATTATGTTATTTTTGTTTTCTTTGCGCAAAAAAGATTACGCCCGCCTGAAGTGTGCATTTTTTTAATTGTCGTTGTTTAATTGTTTTCTACAAATTGTGACGTTGTTTTTTCGACAGTCCAAATTCTCTGTGGCGCTGCCATGTTCATCTTTTGTCTTCTGTGGTTTTCTTTTTTAGCTTGTGATTGGTCAGTTCCAGTTGGCTCAACAAATCGGCTCGTTTTAAAATGATCGTGAGGTCAGGAAGTGCTAATAAGGCACTCTGCTCGTCTTGTAATTTCTCACACACCATACGAGCCCCGACCCTACGCGAAGCGACGATTTTCTCCATTGACCAGAAAATTTGCATGCGAGCTTGTACAACCTCAAGACTTGGACTGTGTATGGCCGCCTTAAGAGGGCAGGTGTGCCGAAGCGCGATTGCAAACCACAGTACCCCATTATGTTACAACTGACCTGCCTGAGCCAAGTCCAGCCATCTCTGATCTTCACAAGCCAGATCAATCCATGACCCATCACCATAAGTTAAGTAAAGGTTTCATAGCTCCTTACAATTCCAGTCAGTTTGTTACAAATCTATATAAGCCAAGTGAAGTTAACCCTCTGAGGTCGGCCGTCACACCGGCGTGATTTGGTGCTTGACATTTTATTGTTTGTTTTTCTTGAACTGTAATTCCTGACTAAAATGTTTTGCAATCGAGTGAAACGTTGAAACGATTACATAACATTAACTGCCGGAGGGTCCAAATGTACATATTCAAATTGTGCCTTTAATTTTTAAACCTTTGTCTGCACCAATAACCCCATATGTGGTACCATTTGAAAGCTTAGAATCTCTATTTTATGCAGATATTTATTATTATTATTTTACCGTAACAAAGTTATTTACACATGAATGTGTAAATAACATTTACACCATTGTGTACATGTGTACAATTGTGTAAGTATTGTGTTGACATGGTTCATATTAGGACAGACAACATATATATATATATTTATCACTTACAGCAGTTTTTTATGTAATTTTAAAGGGTTTTCTTATAGAGATAAAAAGATATTCTTAAAAGATATTGCATTTATTCCACTGTATGTTGGTATGGGGAGACTTAAAACTTGGGGAGAAATTTGGGTAGGCGGAAATTGTATAAAAAATGGTTTATTCTTCCCTACAGTTGGAATAGAATAACTTTTGCATAGCTTGTGATAGAAATAAATTTCGAATTTCAGTTTACAAACAAATATAATATTTTCATATATTTATAGCAGAACATTTTTTTTAAGGGCCATCAAATTTAGGGGAAAATCTTAAAAAATGCTGGAGGTGGCTGACAACTTCTTTTTTCGATATTGAAGCATTATAGTGCCATTTATGTAATTTTTTTTAGCAGATCCGTAACAGTTGAATGTCAGTAAATAAACCAAAGTTGTTATAAAAGAATATTGCGATCGCTTAGACTTAAATTACTTTGAATTAGTAGAAGAGTCAAAAACCTAACTGAAACAAATACTGATCTTTATGATGCTGGCATCATTTTAACCAATAAAGCATCTACATTTGATCCTCTGTAATTCTCAATAACATCAGGTGTTCATCACTTGATGCATAATCATTGTTTAATCAGTGACATTAGAATTTTACTTTTAACTTTAAGTCTTTGAAGACTGGGGAATGACTCGAAAGTTCCACGTCTGCTATATCTAGATCACCCTTTGTCTTACTACCATCCCATAATCTTTTGACTTTTACACACATATGTAAAATTGTACAAAATGTATGTGATTCTTTTCTCACAAAGTGTGCTATTAACTACAGTTAGTGTATCTGAAGCAAAATTTGACTTAATGGAAAAGCTATTAATACACCTTAAATTTATTTTGAGTAATTTATATTTAACGTCTCTGTGTGTTTTCACACTCTTGCTGCATCTGAAATCGCTTATTTCCCTACTATATAGTACGTGAAAAACAGTATGCGAGGCGAGTAGTATGTCCAAATTCATAGTATTCGAAATTTAGTAGGCGAGAAGTACCTGGATGACCTACTGTTTCCACCTGAATTTTGTAGTATGGATATGTTACGTTCCAAGACGTAATTATTTTTATTTGTAATATTGTGCTGTAGATACAAGGCAGTGTTTTGGTTTGCTCTCTGTCTCTCTCTCGTCCACCCTACTGCAAAGCTTAATGAAGCTCAGCTGTTGCTAATTGTTTTAATTTAATTTTAATCTAAAACTTCCCTTTATAATACATTTTGTTACAAACTGAATTACTTTGTTGGAACAGTAGGGAGGTGGATGCCATTTTGTTTTTGACCCAGGTTTGTTATGTTTGTTATTTTGGCCTGGTTCCCTCCCGAGGTATGTTTTGCTCCCCCACCTTCACCATTGAATTGGTTAAATAAAACCTTCTTTTGTGGACCCTCTATTTAGTGTGGCTTGTTTCTGGAGTGCTGGGACAGGGAAGGAGCAGTTAATTTTTGCGTGTTTTAAGAGTTTCCTGTTGTCAATTTCTTTGTTACCTCCTTTCTGACCCTAGACCAGAGAGGCATGTAACAGATACCATGGACACTTTCTATCCCATGAGGCTCCGGGAGAGGAGGCGTCATATTCGATGAATGAGACGTAGCCAATTTCAAGTGTACATACCTTAGGAAAAAAACGTTGTTTATTGTGATTACATTTTTTACATTTTAAGGATTAGATTGTTTAACACAATCTAAATAAAAGGATGACTTATTTAAAGTTTTAATTTTCGCACTGTTGTGATGACGCATGACACGTGACATCAATACGGCGAATGTAGTGCATCCAAATTCCATTCATACTACCCACATTCATACTATACAGAACATTCTTTTTAATGGACGGGTAATACGTTTAATTTTAAATGTAGTACCTACTTAATCAGCATGCGATTTGGACGCTGCATGTGTTTAGTTACCTGAAGTACATCTACTCTGAGAAAGAAAGGCTCTTTGCCACAAGACCGTACTCTTCTAATATACTACTCTTCCTCTTTTTCTTTCTTTTCTTTTTTTTTTTCAAACACTTGGAACTGAAAGTAAAAGAGAATGAAAGAAACTATTCCAAGGAATGAAATGTCAGCACTGAACGTTTAAACAGTCTCATATTTTGTGGTAAGTTCAGACCTTATTCTTCATGTAAGCATATTTTGAAAGTAAGCTTGTCTTCTTGTTCTTCTGTAAGTGATTTTAAATTGAATTAAATTTTTGTTGCTATTTTTGGTTAATTACTTGTATGTTGATATAACTGCTAATAATCTTTGTTATCAACTCTGACCAAAAAACAAGTACATTTATTTTGCCATTTAATGCTTATATAACTGATATATAATATTTAAAGTCCTTAAAATTACAAAACACTGATACACTAATTGATTGTTGTGTATAATTGATTGTATTTAAGTTCAGTATAATAATTTTAATAACAGTATAATAACATTTTAACTGTACTAAAGCAGTGCTGAATACTCTAATTTACTCCATTCAAGTTCTTGTTAAACTTGGAAAAAATATTGTAAATTACAAAACATATTATTTGTCTAACTGTGTCAAGATTTGGTACATTCACACAACTGTAGCAGACATATAAAACTAAATAAACAGTACTGTAAATAAATAAACAGTTTTATATATGAATGTGCTCCTAATTTATTTATTAATAAAATATAAATCTTTTCTAGTATAAATATTTTCAATCACTTTTTATCAATTTAACACATCCTTGCTGAATAATATTTTTAAATTTATTTCCAAAAAAGAACGAATACAAATGTACTGAAATTTTTGGATGTCAGTAGATATATATATATATTAGAAATGATGTCAATTTTAAATAGATGTTCTTTGTTTTACTTTTTCTTTATTAGAAAAGTTTTGATAATTGATAATAAATTTGTAAAAACAAAATGATTTCTGAAGGATCATGTGATTCTTCACTCATCATTATGTATGTTTTGCCATTAATGGTTCCTCTTGCAGATTTGTGGTTTTGATATTTTTGAGTGTCAGCTGCTCTGTTCAAGTAATGTGGCTTGTGCCTGTCTGGGCAGAAGTTATACTTTAAAATCATATCCTCTTTTAAGCTAAAGCAATCATGTTTTGATGATCAAAGCACAAAAAGCCATTAACATGGAAGTCTAATACACATAGAATAATTCCATCATAAATAAAATGTTAACAAAAACCCTTGATTATGAATAACTTCATAAGTTGGTAAATCAGTACATATTTAAAGGAATAGTTCACCCAAAAAAGGACGCCGAACTCTAACCCTAGGGCCTAGGGTTCAAACCACTAGGAGTCTGCCGTTCTCCAGGCTCGCTCCCCAGACTCTCCAAATTTGCTTTTTATCCATTCTACTAATGAGGAAGCGTGAACTCGTGAAATAACCACAGCTCCCTTCCTTCCTTTTCTTCGATCGCAGTATCACAGCGGACCCTGCAGTCCTTTCTCACGGCCTGGGAGTTTAAAGCTTTCTTCAGCACAACGTGGAATTTCCTAACTTTTTTCTCTTAACAGTAACTTAATTTTCCCCCTTTCTGAGCATCAGCAATATGCAAGTTAGCTCCATCAAAGGATATCTGAGTAGAATCCAATTTGTTCACTAAATCATATTCGGCTTCCCTGCAGACAGCCTATCCAACGTGCAAATAAACCTTCTGCTTAAAGGCATTCAAAGATCTCATCCGCCTCGCCCCGACAAGACAACCACTCACCCTTGAAATACTTACCAAAAGCATTTCCATACTCTGCTTAGGCTATCTTTCCCCCCACATTGATAAAACCCTAGACGCCATGTTTACCTTGGCTTTTTTTTGGGTTCCTAAGATGCTCAGAAATCTCAGTATCCCGAAATCAAACCTTTCAAATACAGAAATTCTAGCTCCACTTCTCCATCTGACCCTCTTTTCGTAGTCAAATTCAACAAACCAGTTATGCGTTTTGGTTTCAAAAGCATTTAAAAATTGTCCTGCGACTGGCCGGCATCCCCACCAAAAATTATTTCCTTCCACTCTTTTAGGATAGGAGCTGCTACTTCCGCAGCCAAAAAAGGCTTATTTCAGCTCCAAATCCAAACCCTCGGACATTGGTCATCTAACGTCTTAAAAAAACTAAATCCGCTCAGACAAAAGTTCCATCACAAATGTTCTTCAAACCTTAGCTTCCCCAGCCCTATTCAACTCGGTCGCAAATACGCCCCCTTTTCCCCAACCCCTTCCTTCTACCAGTACAGCATCCCTTCGTCCAGAACAAAACATCCCTGTATTATTAACCCAGCTTGGGTTTTTGATCCTTCCGTTCCAGCTACTAACCTCTCTAAATAAACAAATAACAAATAAAGTGGAACCCATGCAAATGGATGCATATCACCTCATATCTCAGGAACGCACTCGCCGGTTGCGTGGGGGCCTTTGTCTGTACTGTGGAGATCCCTCTCATCGACTCATTCAATGCCCAATTCGACCACCAAGATATGCGGTGAGTGTAGGCCACATTTCGCATAAATCTAATACCATTCTTTTGATGGATGCTATGATTGTTTTTAATACCCACCTTTTTCCTGTGCAAGCATTGGTTGACTCAGGAGCCACTGGGCACTTCATGTCATCCTGCTGTCTGGAAGCCTTGAATATCCCCAAAGTCAAGAATGCCACTTCATATCGTATCACCACTATACAGGGAAAAGCATTAGGCAATCCACCCATCTCCCACTGTACACCAGCACTAACGGTGCGCATTGGCTGCTTACATGAAGAAACTCTCGCCTTCTTGATCCTTCCTGAGGCCATTGTGGATTTGTTGTTGGGAAGGCCCTGGCTGGAAAGACATGATCCGAAAATTTGCTGGAGTTCTGGTGAGGTGCTACAATGGAGTGAATTCTGTTTTAATCATTGTCTGTCATACTGTCCACAGAGAGAACTATCCACTATCGACCTCCTTTGAATGCCCTGAAGTGAAAACGAAAGTTCCTATACCAACGGAGTACCAGGATTATAAGGATGTCTTCAGCAAACAGGCCACTACCAAACTTCCACCTCACCGCCCATGGAATTGTGCTATCAACCTGGTTCCCAATGCAGTGCTGCCTAAAGGTCGTGTATATCCACTTTCCATTCCTGAACAACAAGCAATGGAGGAATATTAAGGAGACTCCAGAACAAGGTTTTATCCATTCCTCAACATCACCAGCAGCCTCTAATTTCTTCTTTGTTGCCAAAAAGGATGGTGGGTTACTACCCTGCATAGACTACCATACACTCAACAAACACACAGTAAAATTCGCCTATCCTCTCCCTCTTATTCCCTCAACTTTCAAGGAACTCAGGCAGGCCACAGTGTACAGCAAACTAGATCTATGCAGTGTCTATAATTTCGATCTGAGTGAAGGAAGGGGATGAATGGAAGACCGCTTTTGTGAATTTTGAGAGTTTTTGTTATTCACTATGAATACTGCGTTATGCTATATGGTCTAGCCAACAGTATTCACCCGCAGTATTCCAAGACTTCATGAATGAAATCTTCCGGGACATGCTTCATCAATTTGTGATTGTCTATATTGACATTTTAATCTATTCACCTGATTTTACCTCTCACGTTTCCCATGTCCGACAGGTCCTCCATCGATTACGGGAACACCAGCTCTTCCTTAAAGGAGAAAAATGTGAATTCCATCTACACCAGATTCACTTTCTAGGATGCATCATCTCCCCAACTGGCATTGAAATGGATCCAAAAAAGGTGTCCGCTGTTGCAGACTGGCCGAATCCCACCACGGTCAAGGTACTCCAACGGTTCCTTGGCTTTGCCAACTTTTACAGACATTTTATTTTGGGGTATAGCCAGATCTCTTCTGTACTCACGTCACTCTTAAAAGAGGCAAATAACAAGATTCACTGGAGTCCCATGGCACAAGAGGCATTTGACAAACTTAAGAAGGCATTCTGCACTGCACCCATCCTTCATCCAGATCCTGAAGTGCAATTTGTTGTGGAGGTTGATGCTGCCACCACTGGTGTGGGAGCCACCCTATCTCAAAGACACGGTAACACTACTGTTCTTCATCCATGTGCCTTTTTCTCTAAAAAAATGTCTCCCACAGAACAGAATTATGACGTGGGAAATCGAGAACTACTGGCAATTAAATTTGCATGGAAGAGTGGCGGCATTGGTTTAGGGAGCTAATACACCCTTTTTAGTCAATCCACGACAAGCACAGTGGGCTTTATTTTTAACCCGTTTTAACTTTTCTATATCTTATAGACCTGGAACTCAGAACACTAAGGCGGATGCCCTATCACGGATATACAAACCTGACCCAGTCACCGAAGAACCCGAACCAGTTCTGCCGCAACCAGCCGGTCCATACAAGACCAAATCAATGAAGCCTTAAGACATGAACCTGCACCACATGAAGCCCCCGGAAGGTAAAACATACTGGCGCTCAAAACTCTCTAAGGCAAGAAACCCCCGGACTAACCCCTTTTCAGTGTATTCTAGGGTTCAACCACCACTCTTCCCCTGGAATGGAGAACCCTCCTCAGTCCCAGTGGTAGATTACTGGTTCCAGGGGAGCGAAAGTGTATAGGACTCGGCCCATGTACATCTACAGGAGACACCAAAACCAGGCAGACAATCGCCGAACAGCTACCCCAGTATATTAACCTGGAGAATTGGTATGGTTATCCACTCAAGATATCAACCTCAGATTACCATGTCGCAAGCTGCAAGGTCCTGCAGACCACCAGGAACCCCCTCCTACCCCCGACATTGAAGAACAGGACGGTATCTATCGAGTCAAGGAGATCCTCAGCTCTCTGAGAAGGAATGGTTGACTGGGATGGTTACGGTCCGGAGGAGAGATGCTGGGTGGATCAATATAACATACTAGACCTGGCACTTAATCAAGAATTCCACCAATCCCATCCTAACTGCCCCACTCCCAGAGGCCGTGGCCGTCCTCGCCATCGTTTACGAGCATCTGGAGATGCTCGTGGAGGAGGGGGTACTGTCACATCCTCACAAGCACCTGATCCTGAATTTTTAAAAATGCCATTATGCAGACCATTTTGAAAGGTCCTCATCTTTTTATAAAATAATTATCGTTTCTTTCATAGCTTTTTCAAAAGATAGCTGTCACATCCTCCCAAGCATCTGATCCTGAATCAGTCACCAGCACATCACAGCCAGCCACTCCCACACCTGACCTACTTACCTGATCACAATCACCGGAATTCTGAACACCTGTCCCCAATCACCTGCACACCTTAAATACCCAGCTCAGATCAACATGCGTTGGCTGAGCTCAAGGTCCTTACCTGAGGTTCTTCTCTGAAAGCACTCTCTGTTCTGACACCCCACTTTGCCTGCCTAAGTCACCTCGATCTCTACGAAAGACAACTACTTCAAAGGACTGACTATTATCCTTGAACCTTCACTTGAAAGAGATTGCTGTACAGAGACTATGTGTTGTTCATTGTAACTTACCTGTGTTACTCACCTGCAACGAGCTACTTACTCATGTTGATGTTTCTCAGTTTGTTTGATGAATCTGAGCTTTTACTTTGCATTACCAGAAATACTTACCTGTGTGTATTACCTGCTCCACTCCTGTGATTGCTTGACCTGCTTGTTGCAAAATAAATGTATATTTACTTTTGAAACTTGCCTTCAGTGTCTGCCTGGTGACTGAGTGTGACAGTAGCACTCTCACAGTTAACCTCATATTTGGATAGTTTTGATACGTTTTGGGTCACCATTGACTTCCATAGAAGGAACAAAAAATACTATGGAAGTCCATGGTGACACAAAACAACCTGGTTACAAACTTATTTAAAATTTCTTACTTTGTTTGTCAGACTCAAAAATATGGATTATAGAACATACTGTAAAGCATCAATGTTATACCCCATGCAAAAAACTAACAAACAAAAACAGGAAAAGTTTCACTTTCTGACCCCTGGAATATTCAGCAGAATCCTAGACTGAGTCCCACATGTGCTATCCATCCTAAATTCTATGTGATATTAGTAATTTTCAGTTCTGTTTAGGGCAGAAAGGTTGGGTGGTATTCACATTGGAATGCAGGGCTAGTTTTCATGAATTGAGCAGAGGTGGGATTTTCAAAGAGGTAAAGAGTTCAATACCATTTCTACCCCTCGGACCTCCACCCTTTTCCTTACCCCACTGCTTGATGCGTTCACATGAAGGGGTGTGTCTCAATTATCTTTTAGTTGGAGGGGTAGGGGTAAGGGGAAGAGCCATGATAGTGCCACAACATATCTTCATGTCTGATCCGGGCAATTACCATCATAGATATTCACCATACCCTTTTCTCAAATATTGGCAATCTGTTTGTCTCTCTTTACAACGATCAAGTTAAAATAATCTGTACTTGCACTAAAAATGCTTTAACATTTGTAGTTTATTCTTTTTTTTTTGGTGCAAAATAAAATTTAATCCATCTATTATCATCATTTTATCCAATAAAATCAAATTTGATCTGTTATTCTCAATTACAGCAGGTTACCCACACATAAAGGTATTCTCTCAAAAACAAACATGTACATTCATGTTGCTTAAATATTAGCTCAGTATGTTCTGAATACAGTGTAATCAGACTTTAGCCCTTAATATGTTTTTCTTAAGATACTGGAAAAACACAAAAGTCAGGGCATGTAGAAACATATCCAGGGTCCATCAAACATTAGTAGTATTACAAATGTCAAAATGAGACTTTGCAATCTGTATAATATTTATTTATCTCCAATCTGTAGAACTCTGTACAATCGTGTCACCTTATATTGCAAAACTGTAACAGAAACATTTTGTGGTAATCTTTATTTGTAAATTAATAAATGTAAATCTGAATTTCATTCAAGCTATACGCCATGTATGGATAAAATGCTGTTTTTTGTTTTGTTTAAGCAGAAAACTGATCAGAGTCTTCAGAAACTTGTTCTGTCACTATGAAGAGTAACAGATCTATGTCTAAACCCCTTGACCTCAGTGATGCACCAGTGCCTTCTGAACTCAGGGTAGATGACAAACAAGCAGCCTTCCTGTGCCAACCAGTGAATGATCACCTACAGAGAGTCAAACACCAGCACAAAAACAGCATGAAGAAAAAGTATGAGAGATTATTTGAGGGAATCAAATTGCCAAAAAATGAAACCTTTTTGAACAGGATCTACACACAGCTCTACATAATAGAAGGAGAAAGTGAAGGAATGAATGAGGAACATGAGGTTTTACAGATGGAGAAAACCGCCAAAACAAAACACTCTCAAGACACTCCAATCTATTGCAATAATATCTTTAAAGCCTCACCTGAACCAGGATATGAGGACAAGGACAAGATCAAGACTGTCCTTACTAAAGGTATCGCTGGAATCGGAAAAACCATCTCTGTGCAGAAGTTCATTCTGGACTGGGCTGAGGGAAAAGTCAATCAGGATGTGGATTTCATGTTTGTGCTTCCATTTCGAGAACTGAACTTGATCCGAGATTATCAGTACAGTCTTCACAGACTTTTGCTGGACTTTTATCCAGAAATTCAGGATCTGGACTCGAAGATTTATGAGGAGTGTAAGATTGTGTTCATATTTGATGGTCTGGATGAAAGCAGAATCACACTGACGTTTTCAGATGCTCAGAAAATTTGTGATGTGACTGAGACATCATCAGTGAGTCTGTTGATTTCAAAGCTCGTGAAAGGAGAGCTGCTTCCCTCTGCTCTCATCTGGATAACCTCCAGACCAGCAGCAGCCAATCAGATTCCCTCCAAATTCATCAACCGTCTGACAGAAATTGATGGATTTAATGACCTTCAGAAGGAGGATTATTTCAGGAAGAGGATCAATGACCAGAATCAAGCCAGCAGAATCATCTCACATATCAAAAGATTAAGATATCTCCACATCATGTGCCACATACC
>JAUYWG010000460.1:0-15101 GCA_034779775.1 Enteromius afrohamiltoni | reverse complement strand
GAATTAAGATGGAGTAATTTATTGTGTAGGTTTTTCACATGTGTTCAGGTTGTTGTAATGACGTGTAATTTGCCCATGTTTGTTGTAGCAATGCTACTCATAATATTTCATAAACATAATTACTTTGTTGACACGAGTGGGAAAAAACCCGCATCTCAGACAGTAATTAAACAGACTAAACATGTTTAAGTCAGCTTTGAGTGAATTGAATTTTACTGCATTTTCATCTGAGCATATTTTTTCATTCAGAAATGCTTCTTAGGATGTTGTCTTCCCTCATTTTGTAATGTTTTCATGCAACTTATAGGGATAATTCATCCCAAACCATAATTTGCTTGAATCATTTTCAACCCCATGCAACTTTATTTCTTCATAAAAACAAAGAAACATCCTTAGAAGGTCCGATTCTGTTTTGGCTTTCATTCTCCCTGGTTTACATTATCACTGGTCTCCAGACTAAAACATCTCGCAGAAATGATCAAGAATAGTTTTGTGTCAGTCAGGATATTTTTGACGTTCTTAATTTCTCTGTTCGGGGACAGTTGCTAATAGCGTGAGAAGTGTCTAATTAATTCCACCGAAGCTCTCCCACTTCTTCTTCTCTTAATTAGTGCATTTTAAAGTTATTTTGACTGCAGGGATTTGTGGCTCTAATAGTGTTGGCTTAACAAGATGAGCGGTTAGAAACAGCGGAGAAAGCTGCGGACCTGATGGCTCTCGTGCGAGGAGAACACGGAGAGCTGATTTAGACCCGTTTCTCTGTAATCAGCAGCTACAGACGCCTCAGGAAAGAGCAACACTTGGTCTGCTTGGATCGGTGCGTTTCATTTCATCCCGGCCGTGTGATTGGAAGAAAGGATTCATAGCAAGTGCTATGCATAATTACACGTAATCGGCCTTTCTGTAAACCAGACGGAGCATTTAGTTATTTCCCATAATGCAATGCACGTGTGCACATCTGAAGAAAACACACCGGTGTCGGTCTTTAGCTGGGTCTGGTATAAGCTTGTAATTTAAAGATGTTTCAATACAGTCAAAACTGGTTTAAAAGCTGCCAACAAGTGCTGTTTTGTCTTTGATATACTATTGTATATTTTATATTGGAAAAAAGAGAAGAACATTTAGTTATAAATAAATTACATAAAAAACTACAATAAAACTCATTGAATTAAATGTAAAAGTTGAAGAAATAAATATATTTTATTTTTTGAAAAATACTGCAGGATTCTTTAACTTTGATTTTTGTAATTTATTGTAACTTTTTAAATTAGACTATTTTCAATGTTTACAATTTTAATAATACTGTTGTGTATTTTTTTATTGTCTTTGATAGTTCTGTATTATTATAAATTTTTTATTAATTTTATTTAGTTTATTTAGTAAGTTTTAGTACTTTAAGTTGCTGTGCAACAATATTTGCCAGCTGTAAAAAAAAAGAACAAAATATGTAAATAAATAAAAACTTTATTAAAATTAGAACATGTTTTGTTCTTTTATTAGTTTTAGTTAAAGTAGCAGGAAGGGATTATATGTAATGGGTATAATAATATAATGGGTGTAAAATGAAAAAAAAGTTTTAAGCAAAACAAATATTTCCCTGATTTAGAAAACACCCACTAAAATGTCATTTAGTGTAACAATCTTGTCAGATTGTCAGATCAACAAAATTTTTTTAAAAGACTAATTACTAATTTATCATCTTTTTTTTTTTTTTTTACCTATACACTCTAATAGGTTTTAACTATTTGTCAGTAAGAATTTCTTACTTTAAAACACAATGTAATTTAATATGCTCCTTACTCTTTTTCATATTTTAATATTTACATGTAAGAATAAGCATGTCGTTCAAATTTTGACATAAATATTGTGTTACACTGAATGACAATGTTATTTTGACATTGTTTTCTCAAAAAAACTTTAAAAGTAGACACTTTAGTAATGTCTTTGTTGATGTTGTAGGTGTGTGTGTGTGTGTATGTTTCCTTGGCAAAGTTTTAGGGTTATTCAGTGGAAGCCGACTATGGATCTCATGTTAGTTTTCTGCTCGTGTAACACATTTGAATGCATTTGTGTGCGGGCGTTTTTGTTTGTTTTCTTCATCCCGCTCGCCGACTCTCATTTGGATCTCTGAATTTTAAGTAACTCCAGATACAATGAGCCCGAGCGAGCTGTGAAAGCAGGACGTTTCTGCCTCTTCCGGTGTGAACGTGTGTGAACAGACACGTTCTGCGATGAGAAGTGCGTCCGTTAAATTACACTTCTACCTTTATTTGCATTTCAAAACTTTTTCTAGCACTTTAAATCTACTTCGGATGTGGGAGATAGCAGCTTGTTTGTGTGTCATCTCTCTCGTGGACAAACACACACACTTGTCATACTTGTCAAGTGATTGCAGAAGCGTTTTTTCTTATGCAAAGAGAAACGACAGCTGTCACACTCACAAACAGTTTCCTTGTTTCTCCCTCTGCTTCTGTCTGTATCTCATTTGCCGACTCGTATCTTGTGTCGTTTTCCCTGGAAATCTCTGTAAATGAAGCTCTGATTGCGTTAGCAGACCGACGGCTGCACATTCCTGGCGTCTTTATTAGCTGTGTAGATGTAGGACGGGTTACAAACACGCTGTCATGTTTGATTATATAATGGAGCTGATCAATATTCGCCATGTTTCCAGATATCAGGCACTCTGGAGTTCATCCGGATGAAGCATGGATGTGTTTCGAGATTTCCATTGAATGATGTCATCTGTGCTCAGCTGTTATTTACATTGAAGCATTAGGAACGGAAACAGACGTTCAAGTGTAATAGGTCAGAACGTGCCAAAAGGAAAATGCTGGAGGATTTTGCTGAAACAAGCTGCATGCATTGTGACGATGTTGACAAAACAATAGATACAATAAAAAAAAATTAATAAATAAAAATACATATAAATAAACGAATAGCGTTTTGTTTAATAATACTTCACGCACACACATCTATATATATATATATATATATATATATACACACACACAATTATAAATGATGAATTAAAAAAATTAAGTTAATCTATGTCTTCTATTAACTTTTTTAGTTTTTAGTTTATTTCAAAGTTTATTGTGAGTTTATTTTTAGTTTAAATTTTATTTTTTGTTTATTTTAGTAGCTACTTAAAGCTAAACTAAACAGAAATATGAAAATAAATAAATATTTATACTTTTATTTTAAGTACTTTTTTACTTTTATACTTTTTTATGGTTTTAGTTAACATTAATTATTCTGTTACTAAATATTTTTAAGGTTAGTAGAAGGAAAGCATTTTTGTCTTTTTACATGCCTTTTAAAATGTGACCCTGGAGCACAAAACCTGTCTGAAGTCGCTTAAAGTAATTTGTTGCAATAGCCAAAAATACATAGTATGGGTCAAAATGATTTTTCTTTTTTGCCAAAAATCCTTATGATAGTTAGTAAAGATCAAGTTCAATGAAGGTATTTAATTTTTGATTAGTCATCTTCATTTGAACAACTTTAAAGGTGATTTTCTCAACATTCCTCAGAGACCCACTCAGTAAAGCGCTATATAAATTTGTCATTCATTCAACTTTCAGATCATGTATAAATCTTAATTTCAGAAAATTAACACTTATGACTGGTTTTGTTGTCCAGGGTCACAAATATGATTTAATTTAATAAGGTTTATTTATAAGGTTTTGCGTTGTGGGTGAAATAGGACCCATGTTTTCATGGGACTCACTCATAAGTGTAAGTGTGTGTACAGGTGTGTAGATACACATGTATATATACTGCATGTTTGTGTTCAAATAGTTACTGTTTGCACAGATGTGTGTGTATGTGTTGTTTGGAACAAATACGTAAGCTTTTATGGAGAAAATGTTGTTTTAGGTGTGTCTTCATCTTCAGTAAATATGTGCACTTGTGTGTATGTTGTGTTTGTGTGTCTGTAATATGTGCGTGATATGTATTTCTTCAGTAAAGCTTGAGGCGATTATACACAAGCACCAGTTTTACTCAGAATTGTTTTGCTCTGTTATTTTCACAGGCTCACACACACACACACACACACTCAAGTGACCCTGTATTTAATAAGTCAACTCCAAACCGACAGTGTCTTACTTCTGCAGATCTCATGTATTACTTATTCAGTCATCTTATTCAATGCAGTCAAGTGTACAACTTTTTCTCAAGTAAAAACTGCTGGATCGGGAACTGCACTCAAGTGATTTCGTACGGTCACACACACTCATAAACGCACACATCTCTGAAACTAGAGGACATTAGGTGATGGGTGAGACGTGTGTGATGTTAGAACGGTGTGATAGTAAGATTTACAGCCGTTCATGCACTCAATATTTAATGCTCAGCACTGTCTAATACATGTGATCACGATGATAAAAGCTGCAGCTCGATATCTAATCACAGTTTTGCTGATGCTCTGCAGGAACGGCCAGTTAAAACCAGTTTAAACTCTAAGACTGACCACCTAAACCAGTCTGGAGCTGGGTTTTTACAGTAAATTAAAAGAACACAACACAAAACATATAGTTTATAGTGCTATCAAATGATTTCTCGAGATGAATCACTTTCCAAAAAGTTTATATATACTTCTAAAATTATATATTAAATATATTTATTTATAAATTATATGGATAGAATTTAATAGACAAGTATTTGCTGTATCAGTGCGTATTCATATATACAAAATAATTATACACAAAACACACATATCATGCAAACAAATACTTTTATTCATATTGTTTGACAGCACTATTATAAATATACAATTGTGTAGCATTAATTTTCTAAAGGAATCTTTATTTTTAAATGAATTGTGCGAACAAATGAGAGATTCATAGAGAGAGCTGTTTCATTCTTTTTTGAACTAATCAAGTGAATGAATGACTCATACAGACCGCCACCTGCTGGCAGTTTCAGTTTGTTCTTTACAGTATCTTTTCATTTATTTAAAAAAAACAAAAAACAAACAAAACAAAACCAAACATTAAAAGGATTCTGTCATCATTTGCTCACCCTCATGCCATTTCATACCTGAATGCCTCACTTTCTTTTGTTCAGCATAACATATTTCAGACTGTTAATAATGAATCTGTTTTGGTTACCATTGACTTTCATTGTATGAAGAAAAAATACTGAGATGTTTGTCATATTATGTTCTTTCATGTTCCATTTTAGATTGTTGTAGCCTAAATGTTTGTGTTCATAAATGTTATGTTTTACCTGCTATTAATGTCTACTTAATAAGTTCTTATGTAACTCAATAATACTGTAGCTTAAAATATTCTTTTGTGGGTATTTCACAGCCATCACAGCCACGTTTAGTTTAATTAATCACCAAATCACATTGTTAATTACATTAAAAGTGTGTGTGTGTTACATCATAGCAAATTAAAACAAAAAGAAAAAAGAATAAAAGCTATATTAACATATTTAAAGACAGAAAAAAAACAAAACACAAAACATATTAAACCTTTTAATAAAAAAAACATAGCAGGAACAATATCACTAAAATCTAATTCCAAATAACACTTCAAAACAAGTTCCCTCAACACAAATGTGTTTTTCTTTTTATTTTAGCTGTTAGCTGTTCTATCCAACATAGAAGATAAATTAATAGAGAAATAAACAGAAACGAAAGCCAATAATATGTTTATTGTGAGCATGTGGAGATTCAGGAGTGAGACAACTGCACGTTTGTTTTAGAGACCCATTTTAGCCGTTTATCAGATGTAAAATCCCTCAACACAAAGCTGTGTGCATGAACACGTGTCTCCTGTAATATACATTCTTACACGCGTTGTGATTGTGTGTATAGATGCTAAGCTGTTTGCCTTTTGGCTTCTCGTTTCAGTTTCCTTCTTGAGGCTGTTCTGTGAGTACATACAGCATCATAATTGAATGAGACTGTGGTCTACACAACACACAAGCTTTTCATAATCAAAAGGACTACCTCCACTGCTCATTTGCTCTTTTCATGCCAATAGGACACAACCTGTGTGATTTACATGCAGCATTAATCATCCAGACCGCCACATTCAACGCAAACTCACGTCCACGTAGACCAAACTAACAAACTAGGTTTTGTTTTGTTTGTGTGTGTGTGTGTGCGACTTACACTCCAAGGAGCAGCAGACTAGCGCGCTGTTGTTGGCGTTTAGTGAACTCTGTCTGACAGATTGGCACTTTTTCAGTTCTCCCTGAACGCAGCAAAGCAGAACGGCTTAAGAGACTCTCCTGCTGAAAAAAGAGCTGAGACTAGCCTGTGGTGGTTTGCTGGTCTTAACTTGCCATGAGCTGGCCTATTTTGGTAAAAATAAGTGTGCTTAGTTGTACTGAATATGCACTGGTAGCTTACATTTAAAAAATCATAGAGTACTTGTAGGTAATATTAATCAAAGAAAAGTTTAGCGATTTTTAAGAGATGCACATTCATGACTTTTAAAAAGTGACCTTCAAATTAAGTTACTTTTTGAAGTACATTTTATGTCAAGGTGCACTTGGTTTTTTGATGGGTTTTGAAGTACATAAAATAAAATAAATAAAAAAAATAAAATTTAATGTTGACTAACTAACCAGGTCTCATAAAATATGTAAAAAGAGAAACGTCCACTGAGTGCTGCTAAAACACAGGTTCAATACTTGAACCCAGGTACATTTTTACTACATTAAT
This sequence comes from Enteromius afrohamiltoni, assembly GCA_034779775.1. Lineage (NCBI taxonomy): Eukaryota > Metazoa > Chordata > Actinopteri > Cypriniformes > Cyprinidae > Enteromius > Enteromius afrohamiltoni. The sequence continues at coordinate 8,419 of JAUYWG010000460.1, read as the reverse complement.
TAGTTATATATTGCGGTGGTTCAGATTTAAAATATACATGGTCTGTCTCTAAAATGTAATGCTTGTTGGAAATAATCATGTTGGAAATATGATCTGGACCAAATCCAACCAAACCTACCCAATGATGTTAGCAAATGCTAAAATGATATAAAAACACACTTCTTGATGCAACTGTGTCATCTCAACTTCCTTTTACTGTAGTTGCACAGAATTGAACCGGAGCTCCTTGTCTGTGAAGGTACAGTACATCTCTGAGCTACCGAAGAAATCTAGCGTCTCTGAAAACAAATAGATATGATTATGTGTGATGATAACGTTAAAAGGATTTTAGTTTTTAAATCTCCCAGCATATTTATATTGTTTTGATGTAATTTTAAAGTAATTGTGTGAAAATAATGCTTTACTAAAAGTAGTCTAGTGTTTATTTCTTTTGGACAATTATTGGTAGGTATTTTTGTGTCTCGCTAAAATGTGCACCAAGGTGTGTGTATGCCATGAGACCAAGTAGTGACTAACACACTAAAGCACATGCAATGATATTTTAATTTTACTGATATACAGTACTGTTATCATTTTTAAAATATATTTCTTACAGTTTAATTGATTAGTTTTAGTTTATTTAGTTTTAGTTATTGCAAAACGTATTTTAAACTTACAATTAGAAATGTTTATTTGACAACCAGTTAAAATAAAATATGTTTTTTTTTATTTTTATTTAACTTACTTCATTTATTAAATTTTATTTCAGGTAACTTAGTGTAGTTTTAGTTGTATTTAACTATAATAACCCTCAGTGCATGAAGTATTCAACATTGCATTTAAAATTAATATATTTTAAATGCTTAAAATTGCAACTAAAATCTATTTATGTAGATGACATACAGGTTTCAATAGAAATGGCATTGACGTTAGTTTACTATAGGTCCTTACTAACTGGGTCAAAACCACCCTAAAGTTTCAGCTAATTGCCTTTATTATATATTTAAAGTACATTTTCCAAACATGTTATCATTTAATTATAAATGACTCGCAATTAAGTGTCTGAAATCCTTATACTTAAGCATCTTATTTTTAAGCAATAATTAATTCGGTATTAAACGTGTGCTAACATACTACTTTTTCACTTCATGACTGAGGAACACACACACTCACACAATGACTAAATCCACTGGAAGTCATTAGAGAATTTGCAGAACCCATAAATGTAAGTGTAGACGAAGCAGAACAGAAGCTGCAGCTAACACTCATTTAGCACTGTTTGGAAATGAACGTTTCCTCTTCTAACATATGACCCAAACATGTGACCCATCGAAAATTAGTGTGTTCCTTGAGCTCATTGTGTTCACACACACACACACACACACACACAGACAAGCCATCTGACACTTTCTAGAACAATGCAGACAGGGTTGCATGTTTTCCAACAGAATGCCTTTATGAGAAAGAACAATAGGTGCATATGGTGAAGAGAGGATTAAGAATTTATCAGCTTCCCGACACTTTTTACTGAGAGTGTGTGTCTGTGTGTGTTTGGAGGGGTTTTGGACACTTGATCCGCTCCCTCAACATGGCCTTTTTTCTTCTGGTTGGAATTCAATATGGCCTCTAACAAAAGTGAGCTGAGTTCCCATCAGTCGGCAGGTCGTGCTGCTGTCACTCCTCCAGCCTGTTTTTCTTATTATATGCACACAATGTGAACAGCTGTAACTTTTTATCCCTGTAGTATAAACCCATCACATTTTGCCTGTGTTAAGGGTCTGTGGCTAATTGCATTTTGTGTAATTATATGATGGATTGGATGTATGGTTGCCTAGCAACTAGCGGTTAGATATGCAGTATTTAGAATGTCAGGTCTTCTTCCTTATTGAGTTCCTTTTCAGGAACTCGAGCTGCGTCAAACAATGGGGAACGCCTCCAGTGTGACGGCTCTGAATCTAGTGCAATCAGTCCAATGAAATGGTGAGAGGTCAGAGGCGTGTGACATCACTGGCCAGGAAGCATAAAAGCACATGGAATGCTGCCGGCTTCAGCTTTCTGTCATTCAGCAAAAGCGCTCTGTGTGTGTCTGTAGTGTCTCCCGTTATGTTTAAAAGCAAAGACGAAAAAAAGAAATGGGTGAGGGGGAGTCACCCAATTGCTTGTACACTTATCCCTGCAAAAGATACATTTAGCTTTCCTGGGACTGGAGCTCCGGAGTGTCACCCTCAGCAGCTTGGAAGCTACTGCTGAATGTGTCTTGTTGGGTCCTGCACACTTTAGAAAAAGGCTACAGAATCCAGTTTGGATTGCCTCGAGCGGTACTTGACTTAGACATCTGAAGGAAACCTTGGTTCCTGTCTCTGGGCATGGTGCAGGGAGCTCCTTGTCGCTGGGTCACGCTAGAGACGGATGCGTCCTGACTGTTTGGGGAGTGGACATGAGTGGCCCATGTGTTGGCCTCCAGTACGTTCTCGAATTCCAACCTGGAACCTGGCTGTGAAATTCCTGGTCTGTTTTGTCCAACAGTTTTTGTTTAAAATCCCTCTAAAAGTTTCTCTTTCTCTCCCATTCCTGCTCTCTGTTTTCCTTCTTTCTCTTGTGTCAGGGAGTCCTGACTTTATATTTTAGTGCCTCCTTTCCTTGTTCTTCTAAGCCGTGGAGGCAGGGATGGGCTCATCAATTGACCTGTTGATAGATGAGGCTCTGAAGACTTACGTTGGAGCCATAGGCAAAGCAAAGAGCCATTAGGAGTCTTCAGTACTAAACAAGCACAAATCGACACAAAGCCCCTGAACGCTTTCACATACCAGACCGAAGAGAACATCACTTACCACATTCCAAACAACAGCAGAAAGACTTTTGGACGTCAGAGCAGAAATGCTCACCATCACTCATTGGTGACAAACTCACATTGGCGACTGCACTGCTGAACGCAGTTCATTGTTTTTGGTATTGTAGGTTAATTAAGTGTATTCACTGGCTGGATATTTTAATAATGTGTTGAAACGTGAAGAATGGACCTCCAGCACTGTGGGGAGTGTGTTTGAAGATCACTCAAGATCTTCCTGGAGATATGTGCTACAAAAGCTTTCCTGTGTTGGAGAAAGCACAGGTGTGCGTCTCCTTCGCCCCTCCCAGAGTTCCTTTCAGCGCCAATTTGCTTAGTTCTGCCATCTCATTCCAGCGAAACCGGAGAGAGTTGAGCTCTCTTTTGTTTGTTTCAGTAGATAATGCTTCATTTCCATGGTGAGTCATTCGTTTTTGTGAGTTTTAAACCCCTGAAAAACCTCAGTCATCATGCTGAATGTGAAGGCGGATATGGAGGCAGCTTCACTCCATCATCTCGAATCCAAAATCTCTTCTGCGTTTTGATGAAAGATCGCAAAGAACTATTTTACAACATGCTAATGAAGTAAAGGTGTGCATTTCTACCTGATAAGATGCTTTCATTGGTGCAGCTCTGCTAAGTTTGTTCCTGTAATAGTAACTGATTTCTTTGATTTGAATGAAACTCGCTAATTGAATGTTATTCATTTTTAAGAAATGTTTATTTTTATTCAAGCAGGGATATTTTAAATTGATCAAGGTGACAGTAAATACGTATTGATATGCATGCTAATAAGCAATTAATAGGTGTAACCATAAAATAAAATGTTTCCAATATTTCTATTTCATACAAAGGCATGAAACGTGAAAAATAAAAAAGTATTATAGTTTCCACAAAAATATTTGTCAGGACAACTGTTTTCAGTATTAATGATAATCAGAAATGGGCACCACTTTGATAGTCCACTTGACATTCGACTAACAGTAAGTATCTTTGCAACTACATGTCAACTAACAGTCATTAGAGTATTAGTAGACTGTCTGCTTAATATCTCCTAATACTTTATTTTGAAGAGTCCACAACATACTGACAATCAGAAACTTTACAGATATATGTCACCTTATTCTACTAACCCTAAACCTACCCTAACAGTCTAGTTAGTAGACATATAGTTGACATGTAGTTAAAAAAGTTACTTACAGTTAGCAGAATGTTTAAAGTGGACTATCAAAATAACATGTAACCCAGAAATGTTTCTCGATCAGCAAATCATCATATTAGATTGATTCCGAATGATCATGTGACACTGAAGACTGCAGTGATGATTCTGCAGTAATGACACAGCAATCAATTGCATTTTAACATATATTCACATAGAGAACTTATGTTAAATTTGAATCATATTTAACAACATTGTGACTACAAACAAATGAAAATTAATGTAGTTATTAGTCATAACAATAACTCTATATTTTTGACCCAAACTTTCAGTTATGGTATGTTTGTATGTTCTGTGAGGCATAACTAGCCATCATTAGGTCGTCGTAGAATCGTTTGGCTGTTTATCAGTGTTGCGTGACCATGACTAGTTGCTGTATATTTGATTACTCAATGCTTATATTTGATTATACATGCCTGGCGATGAAGAACAGATCCAGATGTTTGAGTTCTACAGTGTTGTCAAAGTCATCGGTCACGCTGCTTCAGCCTCATAATGCAGCAGAAAACACCTCATGCTGTGGCACGATCACATTGCACCATGGGAATGTTTAGCCAGAAATTAAAATGTTTCCAAACCCGTATGATGCTTTTTTGCGTTTCTTACATAGAACACTAAACAACTAAAGCTCATTGGAAAAATGTGCCATTGTGGTGACATTTCTTAAAAATGGTATTACATTGCTTAGAAAAAAACAACAAAAAAAGAATCCAAAACAGATAAAAGTGAATCTCACAGTGTTTTATAATGTTGGTTGTTTTCAGATTATGACAGTTTGGAAATGAAGTGGCTAAAGTGGTTAATGCTCTATTGCATTTGAAAATGATTTAGCACCTATACTAAGCCTAACTGATAGTGTTAGTAAAAAGCAAAGATGAGGGCAAAACACATTTGCTGGAGCAACTATTCCTTTTTAGCTTGAATTCTACAAGTCTTTGAATTATTTAATCATGACCGACTTTGTTTCTCAGGACTTGTAAATCAGTATTTTTCCTGCTGCACCGGGTGCGTTACTGAACAATTTTACCACATTAGAAATACTTACACGTTGAGCTTATTATGTGATGCAAACATCAAAATGCATTATTTTGCATATTATGCACTATGGTCAAGATATTTGAGCTCATTACATAGCATTATACAAGGAACTGTTGATAAGGTGCCCTTGTAATCATAACTTCATAACGTGAAAATTAATTAAAGTCGTTGTGGTTTTCCTGAAACTAGTGCTTAGTTCTGCTGGAAACTGCAGCGAACTGTAGGTAAAGGTAGGTTTTGGGGTTTATGCTGATGGGATCAGCCCATTTATAATTAACTTACTTTAAAGAAAAGCATGTTCATCCTTTTGAGGGAAGAAGGAAATACAAGGTGGATAAAACCCCTTGCAACTAAGTGATTGAAAATAGGTGACCCACCACTGACTCACAGCCTAAAACAGCCAAGCATACTAGGATTGAATCTTGGAGTGTTGTATAACATTGGTTGTTTTCAAATTATGGCAGTTTGAAAAATAAGTGCCTAAAGTAGTTAATTCTTTATTGCGTCTGAAAAAAATTTAGCACCTTACCTAAACTTGACCGATAGTGTTAACAAAAGCAAACATGAGGACAAAACATTTGTTGCAGTATGCATGCCATTTTAGTGTAATTCTATAAGTCTTTGGATTCTTTTATCATTCTTTTATCATCTACTTTGTTTCTTGGGACTTGTATGTTAGCACTGTGCACCTCAAAGACTATGCTGGACCGGGTGCGTTACCGAGCAAGTTTACCACATTAGAAAAAAAACGTACACATGAGCTTATTATGTGATGTAAACATTAAAATGTATGTTTGCATATCAAGCACTATGATAAAAGTATTTTGAGCTCATTGTGAATAGAACTGTCTATAACCTTCCCGTAATCATAACTCATAAAGGTTGTTGGTGTTTTCCGGTCACTGGTGCTCATTTCTGCTGGAAACTGCAGTGAACTGTTGGTATAGGAATGTTTTTGGGTTTATGCTGATGAGAGCTGATAGTCACCCCACATTAAGCATTAAGCTCTTTCTTTAATGTAAAAGCACTTCCATCCTCCTGAGGGAAAAATACAGGGAATATAAGGTGGATAAAAACCCCTTGCAACTAAGTGATTGAAAATAGGTGACCCACAACTGACTCGCAGCCTAAAACACCCAAGCATACTAGGATTTCACAGGCTCCGTGGAATGTTATTTTTGTTTTGTCTCTGGATGGCGTGCGTTTTTCTTTTCATTTGGAAATCTGCTGGGAAACGACTGCTGTGTTTTTGTGCTTGGATTTTTGTTTCCCTTTCATTTGTCTTTTTTTTCCCCCTTTTCTTCTTATTTCTACTTTTTTTTTTAAATCAGGAGGGATATCTCTTGTGCCTACAGTCAACCCCCACCAGCCCTATTTCTCTCCTCAAGCCTTCATCTTACGCTCTCTCTGGGGATTCACTCTCTCTCATCTCTACAGGAAACACACAGAGCCATTTATATTTATCTGTCTTTGTTTTCTAAATGGGTCAGATTGGCTTGTCAGTGGCGCTGTGACGTGCTGCAGAGATTTTGAACAGCAGCCGTTAAATCAGCTCGCAGAGAGAAAAGAGATGCATGTACGCATGAAATCATTTTTAATTTACGTGTCGGAATAATTTCTGCTCTTCATTATGTAAGTAAATACAGGGGCTTTGAGATGTAATTGGTATTAATTCATGTCTTTGTAGCAGCAGGGATGCAAGTAAGGGTAAAAATACCAGCGGCATGATCAGTCAGCCAGAACAAACAGGGCAAAGATGTTTCTCATAAATCCCACGTCAACCATGCGATTTAAATCTTAATTTTTTATCTTCTGCCCACCTACTGAGGGTTATATCAGGTTGCTGTCATTGTGTGTGTGTGTAATTTATGCATACGTTCTGTACACAGATTGTTGTTGTTGTGTGCAAAAAGATAAAACATGATAAAACACACTTTGCATGAAGCAAAATGAAATGTCAGTGTTGATGCCATGGAAAATTGAAAACCTCTGGCCTAATTTATTATTAATTGAAACAAAAGCGGTTAAAACAGCATCTTCATTACTTAAATTTAAATTAACAGTAATGGAGGAAAAAAAAACTGTATAAAGCCTTTTGATTTTATTTCTGCTAGTTTCCAGGCAACGTTTCTCAAGTTTGAAGGACTAAAATAACTAAAAGCAAATAAAAAACTAAAGCCTAAAAAATAAATACACACACATCAACTAGAACTAATAAAATAACCTAATGTACTGTATGTCTACATGACCTAAATAAAAATAAATAAAAAGAGTCAGTAAAAAAAAAAAAGTCTCACTGATACTAGAATGTATAAAAATAAACAGGCATATGTAAAACTAATAAAATGATAAACAACAACATTTCTGAAACTTTATCTAAAATGAAAAGAATAAAAACCAAAAACTATAATATTATTTCAGTGATATTGCTGTGGTCTTGCTGTGAAAAGAATCACACCTGACTTGATTTTTTTCATGAGGCATTTTATCTATCCATTAAATTGAAGGTTGAAGTAAACGAGAGCTGGTTTGACAGCACCGGGAGCGTCACACAGACCTAAACGTGTTCCTGGGAAAGAGTGTGTGTTGACATCAGGATGTGGGTGTGGCCTGCGACACCAAACACTTCAGAACTGTTTGACTTCATGCAAATCTGGAGCAAAGGCCGTTGCGCTCATCATCAGTCACCTACTGCAGGCCAGATCCTAAAGATGATTTTGTGTATGACGTCACAGTCTCACTCTAACTTGCTTGGTCAACTCGCTTGGTCAAGACCCATTTGCATTGCTTTTTGAAGCTCAAGCTACCGCTTTTTAGTCACTTTTTAACACTTTTTCCATTGCTTTGAGTTGTTTGGCTTAATGTAATGGTTTACATGCATAAATAATTTTACTTTTATTGGAGCACCAAACCCCACCCCTACCCAAAACCTACCCGTTTCTGAACAAGTCTTCTGAAGCCATACAAAGTCTTTATGCGAAGAAGAGAATAAAACACAAGGTTTTAATCACTAAAAATGATCCCGCGCTGTTAAGGCACTCTTTCGGGAAATACTCCCATCGCATATCAATCAAACGCAATCAATCATGAGATACACAAGAGCCAATGGCATTTCACAACGCTGACGTAAGGATTCTTGTTGTTATTTAGTAGAAGCACCCTTTTGATCGAGTACAGCCAAATTTTTCACAATTGGATTTGTGGATCTTCTGCCATTCCTCCTTGCAGATCCTCTCCAGTTCTGTCAGGTTGGATGGTAAACGATGGTGGACAGCCATGTTTAGGTCTCTCCAGAGATGTTCAATTGGGTTTAAGTCAGGGCTCTGGCTGGGCCATTCAAGAACAGTCACAGAGTT
>JAUYWG010000459.1:0-15103 GCA_034779775.1 Enteromius afrohamiltoni | reverse complement strand
TTTGCTTTGGAATACGTTTACTCTTTTGTCTCTGCCTACGTTGATTCAGTCTGCCGGTGATTTTGATCTTGTCTGTCATGACCCTGAGCCTAATAAACCCTTTTGCACATGAAATCGCATGCTTCCTCGCCTCTATTCGCAACACCAAGTTAAGAATGGACTCCCAAGAACAAGCTTGTATTATTTATTTGATTAGTTCCTCATTTTTTTAAGTCACAGATCAAATACTTGTTCAATAAATTAGACAATACATGATTATTAGGACCTAATTAAGTTTGTCTTTGGAATGTTAAAAAAAAAGTTAACCATTTCAGCTCAGCTTTAATTAGCATAATTTAAAGTGAATGTTACCTTATCTCACAGGATAAATGTCTGTAAGGACAGGAGACTGCAGTCGATTCAGCCGTCTAGTGTAGCTGTCAATTTTTTTTTAACTTAAATCTGATGGACCTGTGGGTGTGGACTTCTTGGTAAGTGTTAGAGTGAAAAGTGAAACAGAAATATTCTACTTTTACTTTAAACTATTTTACATTTCTATAGAATAAGCTAATCATAAAAATCAGTAGAATACACAGTTTAGATGTTTACAGTTTGTATTGATTTGCTTGCATTTTGTTTTATGTTCTATAGTAATAAACTTTTAGCCTTTTAGCTTAATTTTCTAAAAGATTAAATGACTACAGTATAAATAACAAATAATTATAGTTACAATGTTTGTCAGCGTCACTTTTAATGATCAAATCCGGAGCTTTAGTCAACTGAAAATGAATGGGTATAGGTTTCAGGGAAAACTAAAGTGAAAGCATGTAAAGTGAAAGTAAGTTGTAACTTTCCTCTTTGGGCCAAATGGAAATTATCCAGTCTGAGTTCAATGGATGATTAAATGTTAAACAATACAATATCTTCATTATTCGTATTATTCATTATTATATTAATGAATAGTTATTTAATTTTAGAAGCATTAGCATCACCATCACCATGTGCACTTTTTTATTCATTTATATAGTTGCAGGCTATGTGCAAGTTTCTTTTTAGTCTGATGTATTGAAATGATTCTGAACATCAACAGCATAGTTTTGTTGTTGACTCGCATAGAACGAAAATGTTAATCATCTAAACCTAAAAGTTTGCATTTCTCTTTTGCATATTAGCTTTTAAAGCTATGTATTTGCCCTGAGGCTGAGTTTGTATGCATGACATGGAGTGATTCCTTACATTATTACAGGAAAAAGCCTTATAGTACCTACTGAGCCACTGTAATGAAGCAGCTCTAATGTGATCTTAATTTAAAGATGTTCAAATTAAAAGGTAGAGTAACAAAAGCTTGTAGAATACATTTAATGGGCATAATTAAGTAAGAAAATAACTGAATGAAATAGAATTTGCTAAACAAACAAATCTAACAATCTAACTAACATTATACACATCAGATATTTATAAAAAACACAAATGTATTCTGTATTTGCAAGTACCAAAAAAGAAAAGAAAAGTATTAGTATCATCCTAAAAAAAGACGGTATCAGTGAATCTCTATTAAAAATGTTTAGTTTACGAACATTACATATGGAAACTCTCTCTGGCGAGTTCCCATATGTAACCTCGAAGTGATTCGACTGAAAGGGTAACTCATTCATCAAAAATCTTCCAAGTTGCTTCCCTCTCTGGCTGCAGCATTGAGGTAGAAATCAAAGTTGGAGTCTCATACCCAGGACCTGCAAGGAAAGGAGGTAATTATGCTAAACATTCTATACAATAAGGATTAAACAGGGTGGTTTCTACAGAGCTGGGCATTTAAATGGATAGTTGATTGTGATTTCACTTTTTTAACTTTAGTTAGTGTGCAATGTTGCTGTTTGTAACCCTTTAAATTTAGTACAATGGGCACATTCACGTTACATTTAACATCTTTTTCACTGACCTTCTTTTGGTTTCTTCCGACCAGCTGCGTAACTCAGATATTTTTTTATTTCATTTTCACATTCACCCCTGTTTACATTTCGGTTTAATGCAGCATCTAAAAGAAGAAACTTGATAAATTATTTGGAAATTCTAAAGCATTCATTGTATAATGCCTCATACTCACAGCTGTAAAGAGTTTGTATGTTTATAAGGTCAAATATGTCTCAGATGTCTTTAAATATATTTTTATTTCTATGCCTTTGTTTTGATTTAAACATTCTGGGTTTGTAAGAAGTTTTCATGCAGCAGTGTGTTTACCTCTGATCACATCTGTTAACATAAGATGAGCGAAGGCCTGTTTATCTCCTCTTCCCTGCCAGTTGAACTGCATAGCCAGATCATCTGTTAGGACTTCCTGCATAATTTTCTTAACCACATCCTTGGCAGTAAAACCTCCAAGCCCTGACAATTTTTTTATCTGTGAAGACATTGTTTTATATGCGATTCTAATTTTGATCAAATCAAATTAACCTGTACAGGTAGAATAGCCTGTTTAGATTTTTTGTCTTTGTAGAACTTATAAGCTTTTTTAAGAAAGATAATAAAATAATTTTAATTTCCATAAGAATCTTTTTAATTTATTTATTTGGTAAAAATCATTATGGAACCAGATGGACTTTCCAGTACTGTTAACTTTAGTTTAGTTATTATTTTGTGATTATAAGTGAACGAGTGTACAGTATCCCTTTTAAATATTGTATAAATGCTGTGTTGACTCACATATTTTTTACGTGTTGCTGCATTCTTGAGCACAGTTTCAGTCCTGGTGATATCTTCAAAGGTTCTAAGAGGCAGGTTTAGGTTTGCTTTGAAGTTTTTTGAAGGTGTGCATGTACTGCTGGGGGCTTCAGAAACTGTATTGTTTTTAAGTATTTTTTTTTAACATGGTAGAGTTTTCCTGAACCTTGCTCTTGATGTCCCTCGGTATTTGGATGATTTCAACCTTGTCTGTTGTGTAAAATATAATACAATTATAAAAAATAGAAAATAAACATCTCATATTGATAAGGTCAAAAGAATCTGACTCACCATCAACTGACATTCTGAATGTAGATGCAGGTGTTGCTGGAGAAAGAGCTTGTGGCAGATTATCTTGTTTTTTTATTCCAGATAATACATTGTCAAAAATATACAGAATATATTTTTGACAAAGTAAGGTTGGAAAAGTTACCTTTTATCTCCTAGGATAATGTCTGTAGGAGAGGATACTGCCGTCGATTCAACACTCACGTTGAGCAGAGTAAACGTGTTTTTGAACATTGCGTTTGCCCTTTGGCAAAGCCGCATGCAAACTAAATTTCAAGGAAAATGAAGCATAGTCATTGTCGAAAGTACGCAAAGCTGTGATTATATTTACTGTAACTACTGAATACTAATGTTTGCTTACTAAAGACTACACAGTAATTTTAACAGTAAAAGACAGCCAAAAAAAAAAAACCAATACAGTAAAAACCTATTAACAGTAAGTTTCTTTTTTATGTACCGTGCATAACTGTAATTACAGGGATTAAAAACGAACATGTAATTCCCTATATTTCATATGCAGAATTCCCTGCATAACACTTCACATTTGTTTTTAGTTAAATCATGACCACTGAAAAGTGAAATTTCCAGTGGTTCAGCAGGATTAGAAAAAATAAATAAAAACAGACCAAGAAGCACATTAGTTGTAAAAGGATTATTAAGAATTAGGCGTGAAACCAACAGGAATCCTTACAGTATTACTATTTTCCACTACCGCAACCATCTCTGGAGCCTCCAGAAAGTCTCAGGTCCTCAGGGACTTTGATAAGATAAAAAAGAAAAAGAAAGAAACAGAAAAAGGGAATTCCTAAAATATCTAAGAATGATATGCTGAAGGGTTATAAAATACATGAAGACTAATTTGAAGACTAACATGAAGACTTCCCCCTCAGGATCAATTCCTCTCTGTCCTCTGCCATCTTTCCAAAAAGTGTTCACCCAAGCATGTCACGCATCTGGTGCAGAAGGTGGCGCTAACACCAGAAAGCTCATTGCCAACCGCAGTACGAAGTCACTGACATTATATGGTGGTGGCGTCATTTACTGATCTAGGAACAGTGATCCGTAGCATTTGTATTTCCGATTTGTGCTTAAGCGTCAGAAATGCTTGGGAGAATCTCAGATGTTAGTTGTATTGTATTTTGATACTGCAATCTAAAACACTGTTTCCCTCTTCAAGCTGCTCATCAGGAGCAGGACAATAGGACAATTTCTAACTGCATCAATGCACTTCCTTTTTGTTCAAACAGGATGTGGTACATATTTCAGCTTACATGGTGTGTGTGGGTGAGTGTGTGTTAAAAGTAAAGTGATTTAATTATTTATTTATTTATTATTATGTAATATATTATAAGTATTGTACAAACGCGATTCCAAAAAAGTTGGGACACTCTACAAATTGTGAATAAAATCTGATTGTAATAATGTGGAAATTCAATATTTGGAAATATGTGGAAAGTTTCAATATTTTATTCAGTATAGAACATAGATAACATGTCAAATGTTTAAACTGCGAAAATGTCTAATTTTAAGGGAATAATAAGTTGATTTATAATTTCATGGCATCAACACATTTCAAAAAAGTTGGGCAAGGCCATGTTTACCACTGTAAGTCATTCACTCTTCTTTTTACAAAAGTCTGCAAACGTCTGGGGACTGAGGAGACAAGTTGCTCAAGTTTAAGAATAGGAATGTTGTCCCATTCTTGTCTAATACAGCTGCTCAACTTCTTAGTCTTAGTTAGGTCTTCTTTTTCGCATCTTCCTCTTCTATGTATTCATGATGTTGTAATTGATGCAGTATGTGGTCTGGCATTGTCATGTTGGAAAATGCAGGGTCTTACCTGAAAGAGATGATGTCTGGATGGGAGCATGTGTTGTTCTAGAGCTTGGATATACTTTTCAGGATTGATGGTGCCTTTCCAGATGTGTAAGCTGTCCATGCAACACGCACTTATGCAACCCCATACCATCAGAGATGCAGGCTTCTGAACTGAGCGGTGATAACAACTTGGGTTGTCCTTGTCCTCTTTAGTCCGGATGACATGATGTCCCAGTTTTCTAAAAATAACTTCAAATTTTGATTCGTCTGACCACAAAACAGTTTTCCCCCTTTGCCACAGTCCATTTTAAAGTGTCACGCAGTCATCAACTCCTGAACCCAGATCAGCCACCACTGAACACACCCCGTCACAATCCTCTGTTCCTCGATCAGTCACATTCACCCGATCACAATCACCTGAGTACTGACACCTGTTCCCAATCACCTGTTCACTATAAAAGGCCATTCAGCCATTCAGTCTATGGCTGAGCTCAAGGTTGTAACTCTCCTTGTATCTTCGCTCACCTGTCTGCCCGAAAGCCAGCCTGTCTGTGTTTGACAATTAACTTTTCCACTAAGATTGAGTATACTTCTTGCACTTATATACTTACCTGCTAAGCCTTGTGAACTGTCTCCGTACCTGCATCTTTAGTACCCCATGCTACATGTGCTACTTACTGCTTCACTCACCTGTGATACTTACCTGCTCCTCAGCAGGTAAGTCCTCAGCATTGTTATACTCTGTTTAAATAAATTTACCTGTTTCACTTTACCTCTCTTCTCTGCTGGTTAATTAGTGTGACACAGAGAAAACACCTGCACTTCTGGATCATGTTTTACTATGTCTTCTTTTTTGACTTACAGACTTTTAGCTCACCACGGTGGCAGAACCTGAGTTCGGCGTGTCCCTGGGTCAACATCTTTGTTGTCCCTGGAACAACATTGTGATTAGCCAATCAGATTAGATTAATCAGATTAGGACGTACCACACTGGTGAATGGCATGGATTGTGTTCACTGACGATGTTTTCTGGAAGTAGTCCTGAGCCCATATTGTGGTTCTCCGGAATTTTCCTAACTTTTGTTTCTAATTTTACTTTTAGGTTTTACCTCGTTTTAATCTGACTCCAATTTTAAATTTATTATTAAATTTAGATTATAATACTGAATTTAGGTGTTTTTAGTTAGAGACTTGATTATTCTAGATATGCTATAATAATGATATAATGGAGTCTGGACGCTGAGCTCAGCCCTTTGCTAGGGTTCAATCAACTAGGGCTCGGCATTCGCCAACCTCCCGGCTCACTCCCTGGACAGCATGCCAAATATGATTTAATTGTTTATCATAATGAAGCGCGAACTTGAGAATTGTTTTGAAATTGTTGTTTTTAGAGATGATTGTGAAAAACTGACTGCTAAATGAATAAATACTAACTACAAAATGAGCTCTAACCTGACAGTGAAGTCCCTGTGCAGTTTGTGCATTTGTACAGAAGTTAAAGATTCCCTTACTGCTATCACATCCAATAGTAATATTTTTGTCATCTTTTGTCACCTCAATTTGTTACTAGAATTTCACTATTTTATTGAAAGAGGGAAAAGAAGCAGAAGCAAGATCACTGATATGTGTGGTTATGGTTTATTCATAATAAAATCATTACATCTTATTTAACTTAACATTGAAAAGGAAGAAGCCTATAGTCTATAGCGTTAACACCATAACTAATTGCATTTGAATAATTGATATTGAGGAGGAACCTCATTGGACCATGCAAATAAGCCTCTACCATAATACAGAAAATCTGTTAATGCATGCAGTGATACCACAGTATTTCATTATTTCCTCCAGTCAGCTAAAGGGTGATGAATCGTATATAATACCACAACATGAAAACCCTAGCGTAACCCTAACCAAATACATTTACATGATCAGTATTATGAAGTACACAGTGGCAAGCTAAATTAGTACACTTAATTTTCACAAAAGCTAATGTGTAGGCAGTTTATGACCTATGAATATGAATATGAATGTTCCAAAACTCATTCAACAATGAAAGGAATTCCAATCTCTCAATGGACGGCACTGTCCAGCGTTGTTGGAAAGGTCAAACTGTCAAACCTAAATTGGGAAGGAGGTATTAATACAAAGTATACAATGATTATTAAACAAATAAATGCAGGTTTATTAACATCATGAAGAAGATCAACCTATAAAATTATAACACCCCCATAATCTCTTGTTTTCTTCCGACCGATTCGATCCGTTATGGACCACAAATAATTTTTCATTTCAGTGTCACAGTCTTCCCTTGTTATACTTTGTTTTGATGCAGCATCTGAAAGAGGAGACCCAATGAAGAATTCACTTGTAATTTGTTGAATGGCGGTGTCTACTCAAAGCTGCTCTTGTGCAATCTAAAGGTGTATGAAATTTGTAAACATCACAAAGTTCACTAAATGACTGAATACAGTCAAAAACATGAGTAAATATACAACCTTTTCTGTGTGTATGTGGGAAGTGTTAATGCAGTAGTGTGTTTACCTCTGATCATATCTGTTAAAATAAGCTTAGCGAAAGGCTTTTTATCTCCTCTTCCCTGCCAGTTAAACTGCATAGCCAGATCATCTGACAGGACATCCTGCATAATATTCTTAACCACATCCTTTGGCCCAAAACCTCTAATCCTTGACAGATAATTTACCTGTGAAAACAAATGCTATTGTTAATCGTCATTTATTGTCATTAAATTTCTTGGAATACTTTGAAATCTACCAAATATTTTGTATAGTAGCCTAATAATAAATGTGCATTAATACTATAACAATGTTTTTATTGTCCATTTATTTTAGTTATTTATTTAGTAAGCAGCCGTGGAATAAGCAGGATAATCAGTCATTGAAGAATAAACTCTTTACAGGTGCTATAGTGAGAGTTAATGGGTCTTTAAATTCTGTGTTGACTCACAAGTTTTTGGCGAGCTGTGGCATCGCTGAGCTTTCTTTCAATCATGGCCACATCTTCAAGCGTTCCAAGAGGCAAATTTAGGTTTGTTTCATTGCTATTAGAAGAAATGCTGGTACTGCTGGGGAGCTCAGGAACTGTATTTTCTTTAAGTAGTTTCTTTAACATAGCAGAGTTTTCCTGAACTGTGATCTTAATGTCTCTCATCATTTGGAGGAGCTCACTCTTGTCTGTTGTGTAAAATGAGTTATGATGTAATTACAAAAAAGAAAAAACTTTTTAAACTGATCATGACTCACCATCAGTTGACAATCTGGATGTAGATGCAGTTGATGCAGAAAGATGTTGCAGTTTTAACATTTCTTGAGTGCTTTCAAATCTTGGTCTTTTTTGTGTTTAAATAAACAAGACGAAACAGCACAAATGATTTCTCACCTTTCGATAGGTAAACTAATTTAATAAATATCTGTTACTTACCATTCTTTAATTTCTTTTTGCCCCTCTTTCGCCTTCTCAAAAGTGACTGTATTAAGATAAATATTTATTTTTTATATTATTTGAGAACTTAAGCGACAGTACAAAATCTTAAATTTAAAGTTATTACCATACCATATTCTCTGTTAAATTTTATATCTAATTTCTCCCATGGTTTCCCTCCTGTTTCAGGTCTAATTCTGTTCTGCACAGCTTCTATGCACTTCTCTGCTGATTTGAATGGAGGCCAGTAACATTTTTTTTTGTCTAGGCTCATCCAGTTTGATGCTACCACCATCACCTCATCTGAGTCCAGCAGAGTAACAACTGCATACATGGTAAGTCTAGTGAAGGGGAAAAGAAAACAAGTTTAGCTCTGTTTAAAAAAAAAAAAAAACAAAACACTTAATTTTTAAAGTAAACTAAGATGAAATTACGATTGACCACTCATATGATCAAGTCATAGGATGAACGAAGGTCACAAAAGCAAGAAGTTCTGACAAAATTTCACAGTTATTATATAATTTAACTGGTTGAGCTACAGTATCCTTGTGTTTAGTCAGCTGTTTATTCTAATTGCATCATTGGCATATTAGTTTATGTTGTGTGACCCCTGTTGTTTGCTATAAGTAGCCCTCATGTTGCCTTTATTCCTTGGTCTAGCTATATTTGCGTAGCCAGGTTGAGTTTGTTTCAGTCAACTGGCACAACATTATATAAAAACAATAGAGAAATAAAAATATCACAATTGGCTGATGATACAAATTTTTTTTTTTATTTTTTTTTTTTTTAACAAGACCATACACAATTTACATCAATGAAAGAAAAGAAGTTACAGATCGTCTCAATATAAACCCAATCAAAACCCTCCCACCCACAAGACATTAATATAAAGACTTAAATATAAAGTAAAAAAAAAAAAAAAAATTAAGAAACATTCCTCTCTCAAAAATCAGTCTTCACTCTTTCCAGAAGTTAATTATTGTGTATCAGCACTGGTATCAGGAGAACAGGGTAAGCCTTTAATGTGATTTAAGAAAGGTTTCCAGGTCTAATGAAAAGATTTGAGAGATCCTGAAACCGAGAATCTTAACTTCTCAAGTTTTATACCACAAAAGATTTCTCGGATCCTCATATCATGCAATGGAGGAATGACATGTTTCCACTTCATAAGAATGGCTCGTCTAGCTAAAACTGTAGTAAAGGCGATGACGTGTTGGGATGAGGCAGTTAAATCAGGTCTCGAGGAAATGCCAAAAAGTACTGTCAAGAGGTTAGGGGTTAAGTCTATGTTAAGAACATTACTAAGTATTTCAAATATATTGGACCAAAAGTCTGTCAACCGAGGGCAACTCCAGAACATATGGAGATGGTTGGCAGGAGACTGCTTGCAGCGATGACAAGCATCACTTCTATCTGGAAACAATTTTGCTAGTGTGGCATTTGTTAAATGTGCTCTATGGAGCACTTTACATTGCAATAGGCCATGTCTGGCGCATATGGAAATTTAAAATTAATTCCCATTGATCATCGGTGATACCTAGGTCATGCTCCCAAGATTCTCTAAGAGAAACAGCTGGGTCTACATTAAGTGCACCAATCAAATTGTAAATAACTGAGATTAAATGCTTCTGGCTTGCACTTAAAGTGAGAAACTGATCAAGAGGGCATTCAGGAGGACGGTTGGGGAAGTGGGGAAACAGTTTCTTAACAAAGTGTCTAATCTGAAAGAAACTAAACAAATGATTACTGGGCAGACTGTACTTAGTGGACAAAAAAGAAAAAGATGCAAACACCACATCTACATACAAGTCATTGAGCTCAACCAGCCCGTTGCCTGCCCAATTGCAAAAAGCCCGATCAGAGCAAGAGGGGGAAAAAATTATTATTTAAGATGGGTGTGTGAATAGAAGCCCTATGTAAACCAAAGTGTTTCCTGGATTGGACCCAAATTTTGATAGTACTGGAAACAAATAGATTAGATGAAATTCTACTGATGGCTAAAGGAAGTTGAAAACAGATAGCGGAGTACAAAGTGTCTTTTGTTGATGCAGTCTCTGAATGAACCCAGGGGGGGACAATCAACAGCCTGGGTAGAATTCTTCCAATAGAGAATCTTATTAATATTACAAGCCCAGTAATATTGTTGGAAGTTGGGAAGTGCAAGTCCTCCCTTAGACTTAGGAAGCTGTAGAACTGATTTATTAAAGCGTGCAGGCTTGTTTGCCTAAATAAATGAATGCAAAATACCATCAAAATTAGTAAAAAAAAGACTTATTAATGCAAATTGGAATATGTTGAAAAAGATTAAGGAATTTGGGTAAGATAACCATTTTCACTAGATTAATGTGGCCCACAAGGAACAAAGGAAGCGAAGACCACCTAGACATGTCTAGCTTGGTTTTATCAACAAGCGATTGGATGTTTTTGACAAATAAGTTATTAAACGAATTAGTAAAAAAAACACCCAAGTATTTAAATCCACCTGATGCTATTCTAAAGGGAAAAAGAGAATACGAGATCTTACTAGCCTCAGGGTTGACAAAAAATACTTAACATTTTTGCAGATTGATCATATAACCAGAAAGATGACCAAATTTATCTAGAATGTCCATTATCACAGGCAAAGAGGAGACAGGGTTAGAAATGTACAATAAAAGATTGTCTGCATAAAGAGAAAGTTTATGAGTTAAACCATAAGGTGATATTCCCTCAAAACCGGTATGACCTGTATGGCAAGATTAAAAAGTAAAGGAGAATGGGGACAGCCCTGACGTGAGAAGTGACGTGAGAGATTTTTTCTTAAATACAAGACGTAAGAAATAACTTGTCCACGGAAAAAAGCCTTAAAAGCTTCCCAAAGAGTAAGACTATTGATATCTGGAGTCTTATTAAGATCAAAATATAAATTAATCTGCATAGCAATGAAATCTTTAAAATCAAAATCTGACAATCTAGATGAGTCAAATCTCCAGGTAGGAGGTATGAATCTGCCAGGGAATAAAACTAAATCAATAGACACGGGGGCATGATCAGAAATAACTATTGTGTGATATGTACATGCTTTAACACAGTTTAAAAATTTGTTATCTAGGAGGAAGAAGTCAATTCTTGAAAATGTATGATGCACATGTGAAAAGAATGAGAAAGCTTTATCTTGAGTATTCTTGATTCTCCAGGGATCAGAGAGTCCCAATCGAAAGGCATAGTCTGATATTACTTTAGCCGACATGGACAGGGAAGTCTGCTTAGAAGAAGACCTATCCAGCGAAACATCCTGGCCCAAATAGAAGTCCCCCCCCAATAATTATATGATGATCATTCACATTTGGAAAGTTTGAAAATAACTTAATAAAGAACTCATCATTATCCCAATTGGGGGCATAAACTGAAACTAGAATGACTGGAACATTATAAGGTTTACCTGAGACCACCATAAAACGACCATTTGGGTCTGAAATTGATGATGTTTGACTCTTCAAACATGACCTTTCTATGTATAATAATAGCCGCACCACAAGCACTCTGAGAGAATTTGGAATGGTACAAGTGACCCATCCAGGCTTTCTTAATACGGAGTAAATCTGCAGATCCCAAGTGTGTTTCTTGCAGAAACATATTATCAGTCTTTAGTTGCTGTAAATGCAATAGTACTTTACCAGCCTTGACACCATTATTCATTTCTTTGACATTCCAAGAGACTAGACGCAGACTATGGCCTGCCATTGTAGTAACATTAGCCATTTTATAGTTTTAAAATTTTGACAGAATTCTGAAAAGGTTCACATTGAAATAGAGGAAGATGAGAGGAATGAAGAAAATAAGCCAAAAATCTAAAAAAAACTAAAGAAAAATGAGACATTGCAAAAAAAAAAGCCCACCCCACAGAAAAACTTGACTTAACTGAGCACTCGGGCTCGACATCTTATACCACTTCTATCTCTCTAGGTCAAGCTCCCCCACATTACCAAAAATTAGAGCTCACACACTCACAAACAAAAAATACGTAAATAAATAAAAACAAATAAACATTTAAAACTTTATTTCTAAAAAAAAAAAATGGAATTCATTTAGTAAGAATGCAATCAATTTAGTTCAGACTTTTTCTGATGAAATTGTTAGACCATGGATTAATGTACTTGATTGATTTGATTCATCTTGATGAATTTACTCTTACTGTATGTCTAAATTCACCTTTCCTATAAAGTTTAAAGAATTTTCTGTAGTAATAAAAGTTATTCCCTCTGTACGTATTCATACAGTATAATGTGGTGCCACTTGCTGCATTAAGTTATGAAGTTGATAATAAAAATTAACTTTCTTATGAATGGTAAAAATGTATTTGATATACAAGACAAGTCTTTAATGAAAAAAAAAAAAAAAGAGTTATTCCAAGAGGAATTTTTTATTGGAATTCCATTCAATTGAGAGATGATAATTAGAGGAAAGAATGGCTGCTTTCTTACAAAACTTGTACTTTAAAGTAAGAAATGTTCACCTGAAGATTTTACACAAAATGTATCCAACGAACATGTTGCTTTCTAAATTTATGGATATTGGGAAGGAATGTACTTTTTGTAACCATGTTAAGGAGTCAACGTGAGGAGTCATTCAAGCTGGCAGTTATTAGGCCTCTTATTATGAAACCACAACTAGATCAGACTCGAGTGAACTCAAGCAAATTACAGACCCCTTTCCAACTTACCATTTATTTCTAAAATTCTAGAAAAGCTGTGTCAGCTCAATTGTGCTCCTTCTTCCATCATATCACAGAAACTACACTTGATAAAATTACAAATTACTTTCTTCTTGCATCAGATCAAGGCTGCATATCATTAATATTTTTACTTGATCTTAGTGCTACATTTGACACTATAGATCATGACATACTCATAGATTGATTGCAAAGCTATACGGGTATTCAAGGACAGACTTTATGATGGTTTAGATCAGGGGTCACCTAGTTCAGTCCTGGAGGGCTGGTGTCCTGCAGATTTTAGCTCCAAATCTAATCAAACTCCTGAAGCAGCTAATCAAGCTCTTACTAGGTATACTTAAAACTTCAAGGCAGGTGTTGAGGCAAGATGAAGCTAAACTCTGGCCCTCCAGGACTGAACTTGGTGACCCCTGGTTTAGATCCTACATTTCTGATTGCAACAATTACGTGTATCTAAAAAGGGAATCATCTCAATTATCACAAGTATGGAGTACCACAAGGATCTGTCCTACTGTAGGTCCTCTGCTATTTTTTATATATTGCCCCTTGGTAATATTATTAGAAAATACAGATTCATTTCCACTGCTATGCGTACGATACTCAACTATATATCTCAATCAAGACCAGATGAAATTTCTAAATTATCAAAGCTACCAGAGTGTGTAAAAAACTTAGAAGATTAAATGACCAGTAATGTTCTCCTATTAAACTCAGATATTACTTATTGGACCACAAAACTTTACACAGAAACTCTTGGATTAAAATTTGCAGCGAGACAAATATACTGATACTTTCTCTACAGACAGAAATCTGGGTTTTATAATAAATAGCAACTTATTTCCCATGTTAGAAAAACAACATTCTTCCATCTTAGAAACATTGCTAAGATATGAAACATGTGACCTGTTTCTGAAGCAGAAAAGCTAATCCATGCTTTCATGACCTCTAGACTGGATTATTGTAATGCACTGCTTGCTGGTTGCCCTGCATCTTCAATAAACAAGCTACAAGTAGTCCAAAATGCTGCTGCATTGTGATCGTATTATTCCAATTTTACAGTCTCTGCATTGGCTACCTATTAAGTTCCGTATCAGTTACAAAATATTATTACTCACCTATAAGGCCTTTATTGGTTTAGCTCCTGCATACCTAACTAGTCTTCTACCATGCTACAATCAAGGTCACAGAACTCTGGACTTTTGATAGTACCTAGGATAGCAAAATCCACTAAAGGAGGTAGAGCCTTTTTACATTTTGCCCCCAAACTCTGGAATAGCCTTCCTGATAACCATGTCCAGAAGTTAAATCTGTTAAATTTCTACAATATAAGACCATATTGTAGAAACTTAATTTCCTGTAAAGCTGCTTTGCAACTGTTATTTTTGTTAAAAGCGCTATATGAATAAACTTGAATTGAGCACAAAGAATAAAGTACATATGTGACAATAATAACACTTTCTGTTCTCACTCAGTCGGCAATAGCGCATGAAGTGGGGGTAGTACATTTATATTAAACAAATACACACAGTTTTTAAACTTGTCAGTCAAGGATATAATTAAAGAGGACTGTAACCTATTACACACAATTAGCCATACAGTTCATCATAAGTACTTACTGTGCACTGCAATCATATGCTCCCACACTCTCACATGTGTGAATGCTGTTGACAATCTTTCATAAACTGTATGAGGGAGGAGTTACAGTAGTACTTTTACAATTGGACAGATGCTTGATTTGTACAGTACATCTACCATAACATACCTGATACAAAGTAGAAGATACTGTAGCTACATTTACTTAACATGGACACAGCAAATCAATTCTGCACAACAGTATTATTTCATTGCTACTTCTATTTACTTTGAAGTCACTATAAACAGTGCTAATTTTATTATAATAAAAAAACAAATATAATAAATATGGTAAATTGGACACCAAATACATTTAGTATTTGACAGCACTAAAGTACTTTCAATATTTTGAATAATAATAATAACACAGGACATAAAGTATATGTTTTGACAAAAACATGGTTTCGGGAGGAACGTGAACGCAGTAATCACCCACGGATGGCAGCCGGTTTCCCAATCAAGTACACCCAATCATTCCCCTTTCCTTCCCTATAAAACACCCCAGTTTCTTTGCTT
>JAUYWG010000458.1:0-15133 GCA_034779775.1 Enteromius afrohamiltoni | reverse complement strand
ATATGTATGTATTTTTTTTTTATTCTATTTGTATAAGTAATAATATTTGATAAGGCAAGCACCGTTAATGACAAATCACCGTAACATTCTCGAGGGGTTTTATAACTCAGGGCGCTCACCCCTTTTCAAACATACAAGTGTGAAACGTTACTTAAAGAAGCGTTAAAAGCATCATTAACATGAGGTTAAAATGCATTAACCCCGGGTTAAGTGTAGTGCGTGAAGGCCGTTTGATGTGTTGCTTTGACAGTGGCCCTGTTTCCACAGACAGTCGTTTAGTGTCTCCAGCACACAGCGCAAGTATGTGAAAGCGCGCCAAAACCACCCTGGATATAGGAAACAGAATATTTGGAAATTCCAAAATAGATCTTCAAAACGGTTCAAAAATTCCAAAGAATTCCGAAGGCCAGACTCCCGTTACTCAGACATTAAGAGGGTGTTTATCAACAATTTGCGGCTGGTAAGAAACACTAACCGTGCTTTGCTTAGCTAAAAGTGGAAGCAGAGAATAAACACAACTTCTTCTGGGAGAGACTTAATGTAAAATTAATGCATCTGGCAAACTGTTGCCAGCCGCAGCGTTCGATTCTTTCACTCTCCGTCTGAAGCCTGCAACAAAGCTGACCCTAGATTCATGAGAATCTTCAAACGTCTGCCATTTGTTTGTCCCCAAAACCCTAAGGTTTTTCAAGACTGGCTCTGAGCTGTAAATCATACGGCAGAATACCGGGGCTAGTTAGCGTTCGCGTTTGAATGGGAGGAGACGAGACGGGAATGGTTTGGAGAGACAGACAGGAATCATAACAAAGGAAAATAGCTGTGGAGCCCACATGCCTGCTGAAATACAGCTGCACTTATTATTATTATGTTTTTGCTCGCCGGATGTTTCTGCAGTCGCTTTGCGTACAATTTTGGTTTCCGTTAAATAAGTAGAGTGTATATTTGAGGTGAAGACATTAAGAGGGGTTGTCTGGAGTCGCCAGTGTTTTTCGGCCTTGAACCAGCTGCAGAATCAATCAATCACAAAAACATTGGAGAAAAATTGGAGAAAAAGCCAAATCTACAGCAGAATTTATCTCATTACCCATGAAGCATTGGAGATGGCAGCAATACTGCAATATACTTAACTGTGTTAAGTTTAGTTATTATAAACTACAATTTATGACATTTATTGTGAAACAGGGAGTTGGACTGCCTTTGTCATTTTCAGTGGTTTTCAAAAATGTGTTTTATGGTCACATTATTTCTACGTTATTATGTTTTCATATTTAATATATAATATATTATATTTAATATATAATACTATATTTTTTATTTATTATTTATTGTATTTGAATTGTAAATATTTATCTTTTTTAATTTATTACTAATTTCATTAGTTTGAACGTATTTACTATAATTTTTAATGAATTTAATTTGACAAATTCCCACTAAGATGAGATATATATAAATATAAATATAAAAATGTTTTTGTGCTTAATTTGGCTAATTATATATATATGTATATCTGCTGTCAAATGATTAATGACATCCAAAATAAAAGTTTAAATTTGCATAATATATTTGTGTGTACTATGCATATTTATTATGTGTATATATAAAGACAGTTTATTTACATGTATATATATGTATATTCTTATATTTTATATATTTAAACATAACATATTTCTATTAAATATATACATGCATGCGTTTGTATATATATATATATATATATATATATAAATATACAGTGTGCACACACAATAATTATGTAAAGAAAAACTTTTATTTTGGGTTTAATTAATCGCTTGACAGCACTTAAGTATGTAATTTATATTCCAGTGGGAATTTGTCAAATTAAGCAAAAAAATTAAATAAAATAACTCTGAGCGGCTTACTTACTCATTTGATGGACATATAGCCCATATTTGACATATTTAATAGTCACATGGCCCTTTTGAGCTTTACAACGTTCATGCATGTTTCAAAACAGTCATCATGACATGATTTTGACATGAAATCAGAGTATATGCGTTCTATTATTAAATGAATTATATTACGAATTTAACACAGATCTGATGACTGCTGGTTTGATCGGTTTCGTTTAGTTGTCAAAATCTCCTGAGGAAGTCGAGCTTTAAAGGCGAGTCCACACTAAAGCTAATTAATTCGGAATGTCACAGCCTTTATGGAGCGGTAACGCTTGAAAAGCGACAGCTATGTAATGAGTTCAAGTAGGACATCTCAGTAAAAATAAAATAAAAAAGTCATGGCGTCTCAGGCATATGGGGCTGAAGATTGTGCCATTTGAAGATTAAATTACTACATTTCACATGCATTCGGGCGAAACGAGTGCCTGGGGAGGGCGTATTTTTAATGTTTGTTTGAAGGCCTGCCTATCCCTCGTTCCACATAGAAGGGGAATCAAAGCTTGAAAGACATCCTCAAAATCCCACTTCTGCTAATGCAGGAAGAGACTCTCAGAGTCTAGCGTCTACTTTAGCCAAATACTGCAGCATTGCAATTATTATGCACCCCTTAGAGCAGATGCTGAGGAGTTTTTAACCTTTTCACTGACCTCCGATCAGTTTCGGATCCTGTTCCCCGGCCCTTCTCTTGCGCGTTGGCTTTAGGGATTTAACTTTAACGATGGGGCCATATGCATTCCTGCGTCGTCCGCAGGTGACCGTGTAATCCTCTTAACTGACCTATCAAAGAGGTGCTCTTTTTGTTTGTAGCCATGACCCCGTTCTTAATACCAAATGCTGGAGCTAAAGCTGACTGCGGTGTGACTGTCATTGTCGCATGCTGTTGCTTAAATTAGCTGTAAGCGGATATATTTTTATATTTTAGTGCTGTCAAATGATTAATCGTAATTAATCGCATGCAAAATAATCGCATAAATAATTTTTATTTACATAATATATGCTTGCTGTAAATAAACAGACACGCACATATATATATATATATATATTGTATTACATATATTTTGTATAATATAAATTATATGAATATAAATATAGACATGGAAATACTTAAGCAAAGTTGCATACCACAAGGGGGCACTCAGCGTGCCACATTTTTAGAACAACTGCAGTAAATGATCCATTAGTTTAAGTAGTTTGTGCACATAAACACTCCCTACTGTTTGTGAATTAATAGCAGTCCCTTCTGTTAATTTGCAGACGGTCGGGAGTATTTATGTCCTGACAGTGTAGAATTGTTCAACTCAGCATTTCTGTTTTTAGCTCAAGAAAGTTTTTTAGGTCATGCTAGCACCGTCTGTTGTGTTCCTAGCAGTCACATTGGTCCAAGCCAGTGTAGAAGTGTTAAAGCAGACCCAGTCATTTAATAAAAACAGGCCTGCAGGTGTTGGTTTCTTTCATCAAAGATTTTGTGTCTGGCACGTTTCACCGTGCACCTCTCAAAGGGTTCATTTTCAAACAAGCTTTTGTCTGAAGCTTTGCTTGCTGATAAATGAAGAATCAAGGGGTTAAGTATTGATAATTAGCCACTGAAGACTGGGGCTATTTTAGAGGAAATATTTGTGAATAGAGAAGAGCTCTAATGGGCCCTCAGTGTCAGGATACCAGCTTGGCAGTGGATCTAATTGGATTTACCACATGCTGGTAATCCTGCCTTGGCACATGAGTATTGACACTGAGCAGATGGGCAACCCCTCACCCATTTTGATACCCCCCGTCACCTCCTGCTTCCACAAACGCAGAAGGACACGCTCATGGCCCGTGACTCAGTCAGCAGACCGAACGAGTTCCCCCAAGATGCTGTCTCTTGAAAAAACACTTTTTATCTCACACGCTACTTGCCTCCGATGTGTTTTCGTTGGCATTCAATTCCCAGAGCTCATTTTCGGGTCAGCCTGCATTTCTGACGATTACACAAATGGTCGCCACAGACTTCCCAGTTGTGCCCCATTGACACGTCTTGTTTTCCGCTCATCCCAGCAGTTTTCCTGATCCCCGATACTTAGCTCTGACTTTCAAAGGAAAAGAAAAACCCGGTTAAAGCATACAGAGATGTGGTGTGGACCACAATTAAAGTTTCCCATTGCTGGTGCCCTCAAACTCTTTTTCCATCAGAAGTGTTCATCAGCCCTTTTCCTCCCCTGTTCCTCAACTTTCCCTAAAGTACCGTACTGGAACCAGAGAGGCGGACTGTTATGACGGTAATGATAATTTTGTGGAAAAGTGGTGAGGCAACATTAGGGGGACCCAAAATTCTCCCAGGATGGAGCAAGTCTGGCTGTTTT
Organism: Enteromius afrohamiltoni; assembly: GCA_034779775.1. Classification (NCBI taxonomy): domain Eukaryota; kingdom Metazoa; phylum Chordata; class Actinopteri; order Cypriniformes; family Cyprinidae; genus Enteromius; species Enteromius afrohamiltoni. The sequence goes on along the minus strand of JAUYWG010000458.1, from coordinate 10,881 downwards.
GATTGTCAACGCCTCATACTGGCATATCTTTGGGGTGCAGAATTTTGATTGAAGCCGAGTCGAGACTACACATATCAGATCAGATCTCCTTTTTAATTAAAAGATATTTCTGCAAGCTCTCAGATCTTATTTCCAGTTGGATAATTTACTTGGGGTATGTTTTTATAAATGTAAACTTAAACCTAAGCCTCTGTTATACGGATGGAAGATATCGAAAAGCAATTTCAGTTATCCTGTGAAGCATAATAAGCTATTCGTTTCTTCTTTACAGGAATTATTCACCAGATGAAAGGGGACTACGAGACTGCACTGAAGCTGCACAAGGCTCATCTATCCATCGCCCAGGAGCTAAACGACTACGCCGCCCAGGGAAGGGCGTACGGAAACATGGGCAACGCTTATAACGCCCTCGGTGCCTTCGACCAGGCCGTACGCTACCACCGCCAAGAGCTGCAGATTTCCATGGAGGTTAACGATCGTGCCTCACAGGCTTCGACGCATGGGAACCTAGCGGTGGCGTACCAGGCTCTGGGGGCGCATGATCGGGCTTTGCAACATTACCAGAATCATCTGAACATTGCCCGAGAGTTGAGGGACATTCAGAGTGAGGCTCGTGCTTTGGGTAACTTGGGTAATTTCCACTGCTCCCGGGGAGAGTTTCCCCAAGCCGTACCCTACTATGAACAATACCTACGGCTTTCCCCAGACTTGCAGGATATGGAGAGTGAAGGTAAGGTCTGTCACAACTTGGGATACGCACACTACTGTCTGGGAAACTTCCAGGAGGCCGTGAAGTATTATGAACAAGATCTGGCACTTGCTAAGGACCTCCACGACAAGTTGAGTCAAGCCAAAGCCTACTGTAATCTGGGCCTGGCCTTCAAGGCTCTTGGAGACTACAGCAAGGCGGAGGAGTGCCAGAAGTACCTTCTTTCATTGGCGCAGTCGTTGAACAACTCGCAAGCTCGATTTCGAGCCTTGGGAAATCTGGGAGACATCTTCCTTTGCAAGAAGGACGTACCCGGGGCTGTCAAGTTTTACGAGCAGCAGTTGTCCCTGGCTCACCAAGTCAAGGATCGCAAGATGGAGGCAAGCGCCTACGCCGCATTGGGAGCTGCCTACCGGATGCTACAAAAGTTTGACAAGGCCTTGGGTTACCACACCCAGGAACTGGAGGTGTACCAGGAGCAGGGCGACATCCAGGGAGAGTGCCAGGCTCATGGACACCTTGCCGCAGTCTACATGTCTCTTGGAAAGTACACCATGGCTTTTAAATGCTACGAGGAACAGCTTGAGCTCGGCCAGCGACTGAAGGATCCCAGCGTTGAGGCCCAGGTTTACGGTAACATGGGTATTACGAAAATGAACATGGGAGTAATGGAGGAGGCCATTGGTTATTTTGAGCAACAGTTGGCGATGTTGCAACAGCTCAGTGGCAACGAGGCCGTGCTGGACCGTGGTCGTGCTTATGGGAATTTAGGAGACTGCTATGACTCGCTGGGAGATTTTGAAGAGGCGATTAAGTATTACGACCAGTACCTCTCCGTGGCACAGAGCCTCAACCATATGCAGGACCAGGAGAAGGCATACCGAGGTCTTGGAAATGGACACAGGTAAGAGTTCAAGACCTTTCTTGTGTTATTTAGCATTTTACACTGGCTCAAAATGTACTTGGACACAATTAGGTAGAAAACATCAAACCATGTTGCATCTGCAGAAAAATTATTTTTTACTTATTTTAAAATATCTGTAAAATATGATACAGGTACTTATAATATATTTTTAAAATATATTTGTGATCCTGGATCCAAATGTATACCCCAGCGACTTATTTGGACTTGTTCTCATAATTTGCATCTTGAATATAAGTGTATTTTGTCTCATGGCACTAGTAGATTAACTTGACTGGTATTAACCTAATATTAGTGCAAAAAATATAAAAACAAGATGTAATATCTTATGCTGTGTTGCATCTCGGCTGAATTATGTGTTGTTCTATGGGGGTTTTTTTATATTTTGACTGGAAAACAAGTAAAAAAGATGTCTCACTCCAGATGTAATGGAATTGAATCTTTTGTAAATGTATCTTGAGATTATCTTGTATCTTGAGAGAAGTTTTATATATTTTAGCTGGATATCCAATCGAATAATTTTATTTATGCAACGGACGTCAATGGGATTCACACTTGACCCAGTAAACTTTATATAGACACGAGGATTGCATAAATTGACGTAATTGTAATTTTATTTCTTCAAGTGCTTAATACTTTTGATGCCACTGTAAAAACTGCAAAGTACTAGTGATATTTCAATATAATATGCTTTTATACGAGATTAGATTACGTGTGAGTGATTTATTAGCATTCTGTAGCTGTGGAGTCTCGTGATGATGCAACAGGCTGCTTGCTATTCCAGTTGCTTCAGTGTGATAGAGGCACTTACTGTATCAGAGCGGCATGAGGAATGACTCCATGAGGTCAGCAGGCGGACACAGAACACACTCACAACATGCAACAGATTGAAAATGGAATTGTTTTGTATCAGAGCATGGCCCCAACTTCAACATGCGTGCTGAAATGACAGCACACAGAGATGCATACAGCATAAAGCAATTTATGTGCTTCTCACATCCAAACTGGGGTTAGCAGCAGAATCTCTCTAAATGTTCATTTGCACACTCAGTTTTTATTTGTATGCTATTTTTGATTTTGTTTTTATACAGTAGATGTTTTTTGCATGTTGTTGTTGCATGTGCATGTGCTGCTTATTTGCATTTTTACTTGGTAAATGAGTTGCGTGCTTGCTTTTCATGGTGGGTAATATTACATATAACCATTTTAAATTAATCACACAATAATTTTATGAAATATTGATTACGTTGTTTTAGCTGTTGATCTTAACTCTTGATACTCTTGCGTTCGGATTGTAATTTATGAAAGAAGATTGCACACTAATTTATTATTGATTTATTGTTTTTGAACTTCTTTTAGTGAAATACATCCAGGTCTGATGTTGTTATCTAATGAGATAGCACACAGTTTTTGCTTTAAAGGGATTCACTGCAAAAAGTAAAAATCTTTTCTAGCTTAGATTTTTTGTGTCTTGTTTACAGCCAAAATACCTAAAAAGTCTTAAATCAAATCTTGAGGCGCTGCATTGCAAAGTTCATGCAAAGTTACACAATATTTCTAGTCTTCAACAACAGATTTGTTTTTAGATTTGATTTCAAGCTAAACTTCTTTTAGTGAAATATTCCTTAGTTTGATATTATGTCAGTGGCTTCAAGTAGAGATGGTGTGCAAACAAATGTGACCCAGCACCACAAAAACTTTCAAACACCATGAAAGCTGAGTAAATATGGTTTCCATCAATGTATGTTTTGGTAGGAGCAGACAATATTTGGCTGAGATATAACTATAAAATAATTGAAAATATGGAATCTGAGTGTGCAATAATAATAAAAAAAAATTATATTGAGAAAAACAGTTTTAAAGTGTTCAAAATGTTTTTAGCAATGCATATTACCAGTAAAAAATGAAGTTTTGATACATTTATTGTAAGAAATTTACAACATATCTTCCTGGAATGTGATCTTTACTTAATATCCTAATGGTTTTTTGCATAAAATAAAAATGTATCATTTTGACCGATGCAATGTATTTTTGGCTATTGCTACACATATACCCCAGCTGTATCTCTTAGAAATAGTGAGTTGTTCTGTGTGCATCTACCCAGCATCCTCGGCGTGATCCGCCATGCATCCATTTTAATTAACATCCAATCAGCCCTTTAAGCGTTCCAGCTCCCATCACAAACCCCTGGTGGATTTTGCTTACCTGTGAGTATATGGGCATGGAAATATGATGAATGGTTTGCTGCAGGGGCCTGTCAGAGCTTGACGCTGAGGATTGTGGGAAGAGAACTCACACCGGGCCCGCAATGAGCCAACCTCATCCAAACCCAAACCCCCGTCCTTCCTTCCTGCGGTCCGACGGGAAAGTAAATTACACTGTCAGTAGTGACAATGCGCTTGGACTCCCCTCAGCGGAGAGGAGCTTTACCTCAGATAGCGCAGAAGAATCCAACAAGAACCTCATTAAAGGCCCGCGTTAAAAGCTATTTTTTTCATTTATATTGAAATGAGGCAGGGCCTTTCAACAAGACTGATGTTGCTGTAATTTCAAGTGACAGGACAACAAGGGGTAATGATGCATCGCTTTTATGCTAGCTAAGTAGTGAGCGAGTCTCCGGCCTGCATGAATTAAGCCTGGTTTTGTACCCAACCGTGTTTCTAACCCGTTCTCCTACATTTCTCTTTCTAAATGAAGTTATGTTGGTGCTGTCTGCCACCTGTGTGTTGCTGGGATAGCTCCTAACGATCTAAAACACGCTGTCCCTCGTGATTCTCTCACACTCAGTATTTTAGCAGCGCTGTATCATGAGATTCTGTTTCATGTGAAGGTTTTTATTAAAAGGAATACATAAATCTCAAATCGCTCTGTAAATGTGATAGCAGCATGTAAACATCCTGGAGTCAAAAATGAAATTTACATTGCACTTATTTCTATTTGATTCTGAAAGCAGACACACTCTGAGCTAATAAAGCAGTAAGCCATTAGAAAGATTTAACCGATTGAATCATTATTTTATTCATATTAAAATAGGTGTGTGAAAATAAGCAATCGTGCAGTTGAGATTTGCTGTATAGCATGTATTGTTTTCACTGTATGTGCACTTACAGTTGCACTGAGTCTCAGCCAATCAGAGTGTTTTCTCTGTGTTTGTCAGGGCGATGGGGAATCTTCAGCAGTCTCTGGTGTGTTTTGAGAAGCGGTTGGTGGTGGCCCACGAGCTGGGCGAGTGTGGAGGGAAAGCTCAGGCGTACGGAGAGCTGGGCAGCCTGCACAGTCAGCTGGGTAACTATGAGCAGGCCATCTCCTGCCTGGAGCGGCAGCTTGCCATCGCCCGAGACACCCAGGATCGACTGCTGGAGGGAGACGCCAGCTGCGGCCTGGGAGCTGTGTACCAGCTGATGGGCGAACACGACACGGCTCTTCAGTTTCACCAGCTGGACCTGCAGATCGCCGAGGACACGGGCAGCGCTGGCTGTCAGGGACGGGCCTACGGGAACCTGGGGCTCACTTACGAGTCGCTGGGGAATTTTGAGCGGGCTGTGGTTTATCAGGAGCAGCACCTGAGCATCGCGGCACAGACCAACGACCTGGTGGCCAAAACCCTAGCCTACAGCAGCCTGGGACGAACACACCATGCTCTGCAGAACTACTCACAGTCCGTCATGTACCTGCAGGAAGGTAAGAGATGACACGTGCTAATGCAAGATCATACTTTTATGTTAGATTTAATAAATATAAATGTGGAAATTATCTTTTTTTTTTTTGCTGTACCGAAAAAATACCGCACCGTGATTTTTGTGAACCGTTACACCCCTAATATAAATATAAATATATACATATACACACAAATTTTTACACACAAGTATATGTGAATGCAGTTAAAACCAGTTGAATATTACTATATAATTACATAATGTGTATTTTAAATTCTATATACTATCAATTCAGATTTTTTTAGTATTTGGGATTTCATATATACTTTATATATAATAGGGAAAAATCATTATTTTTTTATTTTAATTAAAAAAAAAAAAACTTTTTACTGGAAATTTTGATTTAGAGCGTCTTTAGTTTATTTTAGCAAATCTTACTGACCTCACACCACTCAGCATAAATTCATAACTTAAATGTGTTTACCTGTTTAGTTGTCATCTTCTTTGCATTGTGGATGTTTAAATGCATTTAGCTCTGATTATAACATTTAAAGTTGTTTTGGTTTTGGGGTGAATATATGATTTCTTCACCCTTGTACTTTGTTCAGATCTTTGTTCAGTTGAGGTAGAAATGACAAGTTTAGTGAGCTCTGTTTACACACTCAGAGAGACATCTGGTGCTTGGCTTCCACAAGAGGACATTGAGATTCAGCTCATTTGTTTGGCTTCTGGTGCCCCTCTGAACAGGAGCGTGTGATCAATCGAGCCGTATGTCGCTATAATAATCCTATTTGAGGCGTATTCATAGAGAGAGGGCTCACCCGTACATGATGAGACTAGAAGGGTTTGTAGAATTACTGGTCTTTCTGAGATGACTTTAGGAAGCCGTCAGGAAGAGATCAACCCAGGTGACGCTGTACCTTCGTCCAGGACTTTGACAATTACCTGACTGCTTCCCTGCTGCGAGAGCGAAGAGACAATGGGAGAAGGCCAGAGTCACGTAACTCACCAAAGGCCACCGCGTCCCTTCGTCTGACAGCCAATTAACTGAGAGCGGCCTCCTCACGAGCCGCGGATGGAGGAAAGTCAGCCGTTTGATAGATTAGAGTTGTGTAGAGATGGAATGATGAAAGCTAGAATGTCAGGTTCTGCTCGCTTGTGTGTCCGACTGAAAGGACTTGATGATCAGACATAATGGACATTGTCTATTTAAACATATTTTTACTCTCACATTTTTATCTATGTATAGACATCTTTGCATTTCTATTTATTTATACATACTTTATTATTTTGATTTAATTTACTTACATTTTTATTCTATATTTCGGTTTATTTTACTAGATTCATTCATGCTAATTTATGCAAATTATATATTTTTTACCTTTTACATATACATTTTTGTTTATTTGTTTTGTTTTATTTTTAATTTAATATTTTTATTTGTTTAATTTGTAGCCTTTTTACATTTCTATTTGTTTATACAGATTTATTTACTTATATTTGTTTATATTTATTTTTTATATTTCTGTATATTTAATGATAATTTAAAAAAAAAAATATATATATATATATATATTAAATATTCATATTTTATTTGACATTTTCGTCTTTTGTGCATTAAGTTTCACACACACTATATATATATATATATATATAGTATAATGTATAAGTACACACAGTACATAGTAAATTTTTATGTAGTTCATTTATACACATATTTATTTATAGCAGGCACATATAAACAGTGGGAATAAGCAACAGCCATTTTTATTTCTGCAGTTAACATTTATATATATACATATTTTGTACATTTTTGCAGTGTTGGGCAACGTTACTTTTAAAAGTAATGCATTACAATAATTGCGTTAATAATTATATTACTTTTTATGGAAAGCATTACGTTACTTTTGCGTTACTTTATAAATATGGACAGAGTTTGTTTTTAATAGAAGAAGTTCTGTTTAAGTGTCATGAATAAACCTCAGGCTGAAGAAAAAAGTAAATTCACATCTGTGAAGTAGAATACAGGAGAAGAAAGTAAAAAAAAAAAAAATGAATGCACAGTAGTTAGTTTTTGAAGTAAGCATGGTTGAAGTGGATCATCAAAGATCAGCAGCAAAGACATTGGTTAATCAAATGAGATTGAATTATTGTGTCATATTCTGTAACTCATGTTACTTGTAATGCACTACCCCCAACACTGCATTTCTGTTTCTATTTTTATATTGATGTTATGTCTATGTATTTCTATTCTTTTTTATATTCATACATATTCATATAGTTATACATTTTTATGTATGCATCTTTTTTTAATTTAGATTTTTCTTCTTTATGTACATACATTTATTTTTTTTCGTTTTTCCTTTCTTTCTATTTTATTTCTTTCTCTACACACATTTCTTTTTAGATTTTTGAATTCAACAAATAATTTGCACAGAAGTCTGTAGCTTGTGTTTCATGAGTGAACCCTAGTATGTGAAAACAGTGTATATATAGCATGCAACGATAATCTCAGATATAAAAGTTATTTCCCATTTTTAATCAGCTTAATGCAACTTTTGGCAGTCTAATGAAGCTATGAGCCAAGAAAGAGATGATAAAACTCACAACTGTTACTGTCGTCTATTTCTCACACTGTGTGGCATACAGTATTTCACATCAATTACATTTGGAGTAACTGCTGCTGCAGTATGTAGTATGCATCCTGCGTCTTCTGTGTGTTTACCATCTCCTCCAATAATACACAGCCAGAGAAATAACGTATTCCACAATGCAATATGCTTGACGTGACCTTTGATTATTTCATCATCTGACAGTGTGCATACTACATACTTCTTCCTGTCAGAAATAATGAGAGCGTTGTTTTCAAAGATTATAGTTGTACTAGTGTAAAATAACACTGTTTGCCAATTAGAGACATTCTTTTATGGGTGTGCATGTATAATTCAGACCCATGTACCGTGTGTTTTACCGTACGCTTCTTTTGTTCAGAGTTTGAACTTGACTGAGACGAAGGAATCAAAGTGGGATTGAAACGGTGATTAAAGTCTGTGTTGAATGAGAAAAATCATTTCTGAGGCTTTTCTTCAGATCAGTGTCTGATGAGACCTAAATACCAGCACATCCCGACAGCCGTGTTAAAGATTGATGATGAAAAACACAAAAACGGAGAATGAAGAGAAAGAAAAGACAAGGGAATGTTTCGGAGCCTGTTATTTTAGGATGATTAATTTCAGAGAGCTGCAAATATGAATTTAAGTACAAGGCATACTAGAGCTGTTTTCAACCGATTTGAACCACTTCTGGCTTTAAAGTGCTGAGAGTTTTGATTATGCTTTTATTAAAGGGCAAAAAAAAGTAAAAAAATCATGCTGTTCCAGACCTGCAGTATATGATTTTCGTTGCTCAGAGAAAAGGGAAGAAATCAAAGAATATAATATATTTAAAACGGATTTTAAACAAACATTCAGCTTAATATTTTTGGGGAGTCTTTGATGAATACTAAGTTCATGTGAAAACTTTTTTACATTATAAAAGTCTGTACTGTATTTTTAAACAATTTTATGCATTCTTACTGAATGAAAGTATTAATGTCTTTCATAAAATGTCTCTGACCCCAAAGTATTGAGCAGTATTTAGTAACATTAAACTAGTAACTAAAACTTTTGAAATTAGAAATGTTTTCCTGGCAGCTTAAGTAAAACAAGCTTAAGCTGAAGTGCTAAAATTTCTAAAGATAAAAAAAAATGTAAATTAAATAAATTAAAGCTAAATTAAAAAGAAAATATATAAAAATGACAAAGGCTTATAATAAGAATATTCATCAAACTTAAAAATGAAATGAAATGATCTGAATATTTATGCTTTACAATAGCATTGAATCGTATTTAAAAATACAAAAAAATAAATTAAAGCTAAATTAAAAAATATATAATTAAAATGTAACCACATTTTTAAAACTTACGAATGAAACAAAAACAAAACACCAAACAAAACACACACACACACACAAACAAATCTACTGAATATATATAAAAGCTTCAAAATAGCAATAAATAATATGTTAAAATATATTACAAAATAAATTAAAGTAAAAAAAAATGTAACAATAAAACTTGCAAATGGAGCAGAAACCGAACTGAATATATTAAAGGGTTCAAAATAATTCAAAATAATATAATAGTCTATTAATAATAGAAAAACATTTTAGTGCACATTGTAAACAAAAATGTGTTTCACTGAGAAATTGCTAGTAAATTTCAGAAAGAATTATTATAAAATCATTAAATTAAGCATAAAATGTTAAAGTAGAAAGAAATAGAAAGTAGTGTTTTCTAAACTAATAACTATAAATCTCAAATTGGATGCATTAAAAGAAGCAGAGAATATCAGCAAATGGTCATTTTCATGTGAAGCATTGATCGAAAACTCTTTCTGAAAAGCGTTAATGTATAAGTGTGGGTTTCTGTGTGTTTTGTAACTCAGGTCTGCGTCTGGCGGAGCAGCTGGGCCGTCGGGAGGACGAGGCCAAGATCCGACACCGTCTGGGGCTCTCGCTGTGGGCCAGCGGCAATCTGGAGGAATCCCAGCACCAGGTACCGTCCACTCACACACACACACACACACACACAGACAGCCAATTTTCTGCAGTCTCCGCACAGATGCACAGGATGCTCATGAACGCTCTTCTTGACAGAGCTCCACTGTCTCTGCTTCTTCTAATGATGTGCCTGTAGGCGGATGTACGTGTGTGTGTGTTTCGGGTGTTTGCAGACTTGTCATCACCGTTGGACTCTTCACTTGTGACTTCATCCTTCTGTGAAGCAAACAAAGAGGCAAAATCTGCTGTTCAGGGAGTGGAGCTGCACAAACACACACGCTCTGCATTAAGGCCTTAATTGATTCAGGCCTGTCAGCCCAAACGAGACCCTCGTCATCAGCAAACACTCCAGCTCAGGATTTGTTTGAGGAATCACTGCCCTGCTCCGCATCGCTGAGGATTTGGATGTAGCTTTGAGCAGGAGTATTAAATGTTAGTTAAAATGAATGTACTAAAATGAATATATTATATTATAATAGTTTTAATAAAATCAATTGTATTATTTTAATTTGTTATTATATAATAATATATTTTATTATTATTATATCATTATATAATAATTAATTATAATTAATAGTTATTACTATTTATTATTAATTTAATAATGTTTAAAACATTTTTCAATTTAGTTTAAATGAATGTACTAAAATAAATACATAGGTTATATTATATTATATTATTTTACAATAGTTTTAATAAAATCAATTGTATTAATTTAATTTATTATTATATTATATAATCATTTATTATTATTTATCATTATTAATTTAATAATGTTTAAAATGTCAGAAGAATATTTTTCATTTTAGTTAAAATTAAATGCACTATAATATATAATTATATCATTATTTTATTACAATATTTTAATATTTTACAACATTTCAGTTTTGTTAAAGCTATTTAATATTTAATTAGTTATTAGATAAGTTTTATTTTAGTTTAGATTGAAGTAGTAAAATAACTCAAATAAATATAATAAAAGATTACATACTTA